>CAKAIZ010000392.1:0-33683 GCA_916610145.1 Eristalis arbustorum | reverse complement strand
CATGAAAAATGTAGGTAAAAGAGCAGAAAAAGTTATATGAAAAGAAGAAACTAGTAAGAATCACAGGAAAAAGTCGGTTAAAGATCAAAAACTTTCATAGTAGTTCAGGAAATGCGGGTTTCAGCGCAGTATGTATATATATATATAATATAAACATATTGAGAAAATAATCAGATTTTCCATGAAAAATGTAGGTAAAAGAGCAGAAAAAGTTATATGAAAAGAAGAAACTAGTAAAAATCACAGGAAAAAGTTGGTTAAAGATGAAAAACTTTCATAGTAGTTCAGGAAATGCGGGTTTAGCGCAGTATATTGATATATATATAATATAAAAATATTGAGAAAATAATCAGATTTTCCATGAAAAAAGTAGGTAAAAGAGCAGAAAAAGTTATATATATAGAAGTAAAAATCACAGGAAAAAGTCGGTGAAAGATCAAAAACGTTCATAGTAGTTCAGGAAATGCGGGTTTCAGCGCAGTATGTATATATATATATAATATAAACATATTGAGAAAATAATCAGATTTTCCATGAAAAATTAGGTAAAAGAGCAGAAAAAGTTATATGAAAAGAAGAAACTAGTAAGAATCACAGGAAAAAGTCGGTTAAAGATCAAAAACTTTCATAGTTGTTCAGGAAATGCGGGTTTCAGCGCAGTATGTATATATATATATAATATAAACATATTGAGAAAATAATCAGATTTTCCATGAAAAATGTAGGTAAAAGAGCAGAAAAAGTTATATGAAAAGAAGAAACTAGTAAAAATCACAGGAAAAAGTTGGTTAAAGATGAAAAACTTTCATAGTAGTTCAGGAAATGCGGGTTTAGCGCAGTATATATATATATATATAATATAAAAATATTGAGAAAATAATCAGATTTTCCATGAAAAAAGTAGGTAAAAGAGCAGAAAAAGTTATATGAAAAGAAGAAACTAGTAAAAATCACAGGAAAAAGTCGGTGAAAGATCAAAAACGTTCATAGTAGTTCAGGAAATGCGGGTTTAGCGCAGTATGTATATATATATATAATATAAAAATATTGAGAAAATAATCAGATTTTCCATGAAAAAAGTAGGTAAAAGAGCAGAAAAAGTTATATGAAAAGAAGAAACTAGTAAAAATCACAGGAAAAAGTCGGTTAAAGATCAAAAACTTTCATAGTAGTTCAGGAAATGCGGGCTTAAGCGCAGTATATATATAAAAACAGAAGTATAATATAAAAATATTGAGAAAATAATCAGATTTTCCATGAAAAAAGTAGGTAAAAGAGCAGAAAAAGTTATATGAAAAGAAGAAACTAGTCAAAATCACAGGAAAAAGTCGGTTAAAGATCAAAAACTTTCATAGTAGTTCAGGAAATGCGGGTTTCAGTGCAGTATGTATATATATATATATAATATAAAAATATTGAGAAAATAATCAGATTTTCCATGAAAAAAGTAGGTAAAAGAGCAGAAAAAGTTATATGAAAAGAAGAAACTAGTAAAAATCACAGGAAAAAGTCGGTTAAAGATCAAAAACGTTCATAGTAGTTCAGGAAATGCGGGTTTAAGCGCAGTATATATATATAAATAGCAGTTAGGTTAGGTTAGGTTGTAGTGGCTGACTGCTGCAGAGCAGTCACACTTAGGCCAGAATAGGCCCATTGTGATACCACGCGAATTGACTTCTCCTAACGCTGGAACCAGTTGGTGCTGCTGATGAACCGATTTAGTTGGCCAATGCTGGCACTTTTTAGCTCGTTACGATCGCTGAAGTAGTAGGCTCCTAGATGCAGGAACCTACGACTGGCAAGAGCACTGCAGGAGCAGAGAAGGTGATGAGTGTTCTCTTCCTCCTCTTCATCCATGCAGCTTCTGCAAAAATCGTTATATGGTGCACCCCTCCTGCGAGCATGAGTGCCAATTACACAGTGCCCGGTTATGACTCCTATAAGGGTCCTTACTGAGGGCTTGCTGAGTCCAAGTAGACTGAGTGACCGTTTTAGGTTAAGTGATGGCCAGATTTCTTTTGTTTTAAGGCAGGTGGTGCCTTCTAGCCATTTGTCATTGGTGGTTTTGATTGTATGAATCTTTAAAAGATGATAGGCTGTAGCGATCGGCATGGAAGGTGGTACCCCTTCTATCGATAGGGATGAGGTTGTACCACACCTAGTGAGTTCGTCGGCTTTGCAGTTTCCTGGTATGTCACAATGTCCCGGCACCCACATGAGGTGAATGCTCGGCCATCTCGTTAAGAGACAGCCTGCAATTAAGGGATGTTTTAGAGTAGAACATGACATTGTCCAGGGATTTTATGGCGGCCTGACTATCGGAACAAATGGTGATATCCCTTCTTGATATCACATTGTTTTTAAGCCAGGACAGCGGCTCTTTAATCGCTATGGTTTCTGCCTGAAAAACGCTACAGTGATCAGGGAGCTTCACGGAGATAGCAATATTGAGGTCTTGTGAATAGACACCCGCACCCACCCCTTCTTTTGTCTTTGAACCATCCGTGAAGATGCGCAAAGGATCTTTCAGTGTTTGCATATCAGTCATCCAATCCGATCTGAAGGGAATACTGATTGAGAATTTCTTTTCAAAGATGGCCTGGGGTAGTAGGCGGTCGGTGTCGCTAGGTAGGAAGTTAAATTCCTTGAGAATGGTTGAGTGGCCAGTGTTGAGTTCGGACCACAATCGAAGTGTTTTGAGTCTCATGGCTGTACTTGCTGCTGCTTCTTTCCCGAATATTTCCAGAGGTGGGAGGTGGAGGAGAATATTCAACACAGGCAGGCCAGTCTTTGTACTCGGTTGAGTGCATTGCAGTTTATAGCCTTGTTTAGTGCTGTCCACCAAACTGAGACCCCATACAAAAGTGTCGGTCTGACAATAGAGGTGTAAATCCAGTGAGCGATGCGAGGTTGTAGGCCCCATTTGCATCCAATGGCCTTTTTGCAGCAAAAAAGTGCAGAAGAGGCTTTTTTTACCCTTTCCTGGATATTGAGCTTCCAGTTTAGCTTGCTGTCGATAGTGAGACCCAGAAATTTCGCACTGGTGGTTAGCTGTAATGTGGTGCCGCACAGCAGTGGGGGGTCGAATTGGGGGATTTTGTATATTTTGGTGAAGAGTACGATATCCGTTTTTTGAGGGTTGACGCCAAGTCCGCATGTTTGTGTCCATGCCTCTAGCTTGTCAAAGGCATTCTGCATTATGTCTCTTAGAGTAGAGACGAATTTGCCGGATGCCGCTATGGCAATATCATCCGCATACGCAATAACTTTGCACCCTACCTCTTCCAGTATTAGTAGAAGTTCATTTACCGCTACGTTCCAAAGAAGGGGTGAGAGAACACCTCCTTGTGGGGTGCCCCTATTAACCCCTCTATGGATCTTAACGTCCCCCATCTGAGAGTGTATTAATCTGGTGGTGAGTAGCTGTTGAATGAAGGCCACTAGGGGCTTTCCGATCCCGAGGTTGCTAAGCGCAAGTGAAATTGCTTCCGGGTTGATATTGTTAAAGGCACCCTCGATGTCGAGAAAAGTCACAAGTGTGTATTCTTTGAACTCGAGAGATTTTTCGTTGGTGCCTATCAGAGAGTGGAGGGCTGTTTCTACAGATTTGCCCTTGTTGTAGGCATTTTGTGCAGATGAGAGTCTGCATGCTGGGGTAGCATGCCTGATATATTGGTCTATAAGTTTCTCCAAGGTTTTCAGGAGAAACGAGGAGAGACTTATTGGCCTGAGGTCCTTTGGTTTGGCATGGGAGTATTTACCCGCTTTGGGGATAAACACTACTTTGACCCTTTTCCAGGAGCTGGGGACATGCCTGAGACTCATACAGCCTTTGAATATGCTAAGAATACAAGGCATGATGAGGTCAGCTGTTCTTTGGAGCTCCGCCGGGATGATGCCGTCAGGTCCCGCTGACTTGAAGGGTTTGAAGCTTGTCAGTGCCCACATGATAGTGGTGTGGCTGACATTTATAAGGTTACATGAAGTTTTTGGGGGAGATACCACTTCCTTATTGGCTCTAATCGGGAAGTTGGCCGGAAAGTGTGTATCAACAAGGAGACTGAGGGTTTCCTCGCTGGATGTGGTCCAGGTTCCGTGAGGTTTTTGTAGGAAGCTAGGCGATTTAGGGGATGATGCCAGAATCTTTCTTAGCCTGGAAGCCTCGGAGACTTCTTCGATTTTACCACAAAAAAGTCTCCAAGAGGTTCGTTGGGCCTTTCTCAATTCAGTTTTAAAGGTACTGAGGTGTTCCTTATAGGAATCCCAGTCCTTAGCATCACGTGAGCCCTTCGCCTTGTTAAAGAGCTTTCTACAACTCTTGCGCAAAAGGTCAATTTCATGGTTCCACCAGGGAGGTTTAGACTTGCCTCTTTGCCTGCTGATTGGACATGACATTGCCATTGCATTGTTGAGAGTTTTTGTGAGGTTGTCCACCGAATGTTCGAGATCAGTGGGGTTGCTCGGGATGGAGATGTTGGTGCTCGACATTGTTGCCGCAACAATCTCTCTATATCTGTCCCAGTTGGTTCTCTTAGGATTTCTAAAGACCCTTGGGGATGGGGGGGGGCACTCGCTATACTGAACATTAGATAGCGGTGATCAGAGAAGGAGTGATCGGATGATACCCTCCAATTGCTGATTCTATCCGCTATATGGTCAGACACGAGTGTAAGGTCTAGGACTTCCTGTCTATTCCTAGTTACGAAGGTAGGTGTATTACCTTGGTTACACAAGTCTAATCTACTACTTATAAGGTAGTTGAAAAGGTACTCACCTCTTTCGTTGATGTCCGTGCTTCCCCATATTGTGTGATGGGCGTTTGCATCACAGCCTAGGATTAGCGCGGTTTTTGTTCTTTCCGCCTCAGCAATCGTCCTTTTCAGTGTCTCTGACGGACATTCCCCATGGGCATGGGCCATTTAGGAGGAGACTAGCCATAGTTTGGTTTTGCCTGCCTCCAGGCAAACAGTGACTGAGTCTCGATCGCTACGATGGGAGAGAATGTGAGTATTCAAAGAACTCTTTGTAAGTATGCAGGCTCTTGGCTTACCTTCATTCCTTACATAGTAGAGGTTGAATTGCTGAGTCCTTAGTCCACGAACTATGTCGTTGACTACCCAGGGTTCCTGGGCCAGGACTATGTCGTCTCCGCAGGTGTTAGCGCGGAGAAGAAGAGCGGCCGAGGCCGCGATGGAGTGGTGGAGATTAATCTGTGTCACCCGGAGCATAGCTGTCGGGTAACGTGTCCGTCTTGGTTCCGGACACAATCTCCACCACTGTTAAGTTAGCCTCATCGTCGGTGTCAGACTCCAGAAGAGAGTCTTCCTGACTATTGGGCGGGGTGCTGGCTAATTCCAGGTCGGAGAGGCCAATATCATCAGCTTCCTGACCATGGCTACCCAGGATATGGGTCAGCGCCTGCGTGCCAGAGCCCTCCTCCTCCACCTCCATCGGTACCATATTGGCTACAGGGGTTGCCCTCACGATGGAGCCTGAAGTAGAGGGTTGAGGCTCGCTTGAAGCAGGACGGTCTTTCTCCTCCTCTGCTACCGCCGTCAGTATATTACCGACAGTTGAAGCAGCAGAGGTGGAGGGAGGCTGTTCCGCTTTCGCGCTTGTCTCCCCATCCTTTTTATACACCTTCAGGGTGATCGTCCCAAAGCCGTAGTGGATGACACCTTCCGACTTGGCAAGTGGGTCCAGTGATTCCTTGTTTATTATTATCACTGCGGACCTCGTTTCTCCCTTTAGTTCATCCAGCTTGACAACCTTCCAATTGTGGGTAGGAAGGTTTGGGTTGCAAAGTTGGATGAACTTTAGGATTGTAGCAGGGTCTGAGGGGCTTCGCGGAAGGTAAGTGAGGGTTCTTGGTCTACTGGGGATTTGATCCCTCGTTACGACCTCGAGCCGCGCCCCCTTCCACACCTCACCCAGTCTGCTGATGGCTTTTTTAAAGAGATCAGCCGATCTCTGGCACGTGAAAGTCACGAGCTTAATATGACCCTGGTGCCATCCTCCGTCACGCCCTACAGGTGCAAGGCCTCCGTTTTCCAGCACCAGGCTCAGATAGATATCATTAATCGCTGACTCCACCTTCTTCCAATTCAGTGGAGAGATGGCGCAGTCAGCGTGCCCTCTATCTAATACGGCGTAAGTGATTTCGCCTTTCAGCACTTCACTATACGGCCTGTTGAGCCTACTGCCAATATTTATTGTTTCACCACTCGGTTTCAGCCTTTTAGGCTCCGAGGGTGACGCCTCCAATGACCTGGCGCGTTTGGGCGTAGTGCCCCTGGTAGTGTCCGCCTGTGGTTGGCTTTTCACTACATTAGTAGCCCAAGCTAACGACCTCTTGCTACTGTCGTTTAGCTTCTGCGGTGGAATGCCTTTAAGGCGCTCCAAAATCCGGGCAGCAGAACGCCTCTCCCTGTATCTTTTGAGTGAAGGTCCTGGGACCTTCGAGGAGGAGGCAACTCCGCGGGCGGAGATTGTTTTATCCGTGCAGGAACTCTTAGTGGGAGTTACCGTGCAGGTATTTGGTTTAGGAGACTCCACGCGGCCTTTGACAGTCTTTAAGGCGGTTTGAGCCGCCTTATCCGTCGGCACTTCAGGAGTCAAGGATGGTCTGGAAGAACTTCCAGCCGGCGAGGGAGCACCGGTCTCTTTTTTGTTGGTTTTTGTTTTTTGTGTATTTGTGTTAATATAAGTCCCACGAGTAGCGGAGAAAAGGAAGGTCCGGCTGTGCAGAGATCCGCATTCCACAACTAGGGCAGGATTAATCTGGGAGTGTGCCAGTGCACCCAGATACTCCGTTAGCGACTGAGCTATTATTTTAGGTGGGCCCCCAGCCAGGCTGATCCTCGGCACGGGTCGTATGACACCTTGATCCAGCCCACCGGAGATGAAAGGGAGGGATAGGATGGAGGGAGGGAAGGTATGGTTACATCTTAGCTTCGGGTCTCCTCATAGAGAATAAATTCCCTTGAGTCATTGACCTTTACTAAGCCTTCGCACAGCGTCAAGGTGTGTAACTACGCGAAGGGTTACACACCTTGACGCGGTGCAGTATAATATAAAAATATTGAGAAAATAATCAGATTTTCCATGAAAAAAGTAGGTAAAAGAGCAGAAAAAGTTATATGAAAAGAAGAAACTAGTAAAAATCACAGGAAAAGGTTGGTTAAACATGAAAAACTTTCATAGTAGTTCAGGAAATGCGGGCTTAGCGCAGTATATATATATATATGTAATAGAATGTCAATTAATTTCGACGAATGCAAAAAAAACGAAAGAGAAATAAAGAAATTGAACATGAAACTTTATTACATAAATCACTTATTAACAAATTGTTTGCAACGAACTATCGACTTCGATCTCCCAACGACTAATGCCCCACAATATCCATCATCGATCCACAGAAGCCCATCAGCATTGACTTCTTGAAACACACACGCGACGACAATTTCCGAACACGCACACACCTATATTCCCCAACAGTGTGTGGAGTCGTGTGTGTACCCGCTGCGATAGCCACTGCAGCAATTGTTCTTGCAGACGATGGTCCGATTCTCGATGATGGTACTGGTGTACGGATGGTACGATGTGCGGATGGAGCTGGTGTACTGATGGTACGATGTGCGGATGGTGCTGGTGTACTGATAGTACGATGTGCGGATGGTGCTAGTGTACTGATGGTTCGATGTGCGGATGGTGCTAGTGTACTGATGGTTCGATGCTGTTAGTACTGTTGGGCTGGGAGTGGGCTGGGAGTGGGCTGAGATTTCTGTTCTTTGAATAATATTAAAGTTCCTATGGGTGCTTTACATCAACTCTTAACTTTACACATAATTATTTATTTTATAGTGAATTTAAACACAAACATCCCGGGCCCCCTGGAACGAGTTTCAGGACAATTGCAGTGCTGCTAGTTTGGTAATTGGACGAACCACTTGTCCTCGCTTTGTCCGAACAGCAACCACTCTCGTTCGCTTATTAGACCCAGGGTGCACAGCTTCCACACGAACAAGAAGCCACTTTGATGGTGGTAAATTGGGTTCTTGAACAACCACCAAATCACCCACCTTTATGCTCGGTTCGACTGTCTTCCACTTACTGCGCTCCTGTAGACTGGTTATGTATTCGGTTTGCCACCGTTTCCAAAATCCTTGCACCATACTTTGCAAATGATTCCAACGCGATAGCCGGTTTGTGGAAACATCCAGGTAATTAGGTTCTGGAATGGATGTATGTGGTTCTCCTATGAGAAAGTGTGAAGGAGTAAGCGGGTCTAAATCTGCATCTGAAATTGCACAGAGAGGACGTGAATTTAAAACCGCTTCAATTTGCGTAAGAACCGTATACAGCTCCTCAAAGGTGAGGATTGAGTCTCCAATTACTCTTCGTAGGTGTAATTTCACTGACTTCACCCCAGATTCCCACAAACCACCAAAATGTGGTGCGGAAGGTGGAATGAAATGCCAGGTGATTCCCTCCATCGCCAAAGAACTCTTGATGTCCTCGTTGTAGGGTTTGGACAACACCAACTGCTGCATTTCATTAAGCGCGCGTCGAGCCCCTACGAAATTGGTTCCATTGTCCGTATATATGTTTGAACATCGCCCGCGACGCGCAATGAATCGCCTCAATGCTGCAAGAAAGGCGTCGGATGTCAAATCGCTTACCAATTCTAAGTGGATAGCCTTCGTACTCATGCATACAAATAAAGCGAGATATGCTTTCGAAAACTTAGGGTTTCTGCCGCGGGATAGTCTGATTGTGAAGGGACCTGCGTAGTCACAGCCTGAGCTTAGAAATGGTCGACTCTGGCGGACTCGCTCTGGTGGTAGATCGCCCATAAGTTGCTTACTGCATAGATTCCGTTGTCGAAAGCACATTCTGCATTGATGGACAATTCTGCGAATTAGGTTGCGACTGCCCAGTATCCAATATCGCTGGCGCACTATTGAAAACGTCTCGGACACACCAGGATGGAGATATTTTGCGTGGAGATACTGGACTAATAGTAGGGAAATCCGGTTATTAGGTAATATTATGGGGTGTTTTATTTCAAACGATAAGATCGCGTGTTTAATACGACCACCAACACGAAGTATTCCATCCTTGTCAAGGAATGGAGTATATTTTAATAGTTTTGATTTAATGTTTATGACACGATTGTTCTCAAGATCACGAATTTCATTCACAAATGTGTCCCTTTGAACCGATTTAACGAGAAAAAGTTCTGAGTAACGAATTTCCGAGTAGGTTAAACCGCGAGTTTGTCTATCGAACCGAGTGGGTCTACAATTGTTTGTGAAACGAAAACAATAGGCTAAGCTTCGTATTAACCGCGTCCAAGAAGATATCTTCGATGATAAATCATTGATTAGATTATTGTCAGCCGTAGTGACAAGAATATGTCTAGGTGTAGATTTTTCTTCCAGCTTTATTCCTTCCTCGTCCGGAGGTGTCACAGAAAATCTTGGTGTCGGCCAATGTTCTTGTGGCAACGATAAGAATGGAGGACCACACCACCATAGAGGATGAGATTTGAGCTCGGAGGGGAGAACACCTCTCGACGCACAGTCAGCGGGATTATATTCCGATGCGATATGATGCCATGCATATCGTGGAATCGTCTCGAGAATTGCTGATGTGCGATTGGCGACAAATGTAGTCCAGCGACGAGGTGAAGAAGACAGCCAATGGAGCACGATTTGAGAGTCGCTCCATGCGAATACTCTAAATTGCACCGGAATCGACGATTTGATAAACGCTAGCAAGCGGCAAAGTAGTAAGGCTGCACATAGTTCCAACCTAGGAACCGACACAGGTTTTATTGGTGCTACCTTTGTCTTGGCTGCAATTAACACGACTCGAAACTGATTAGAAGAAAGCCTACAGCGAGCATACACAACAGCTGAGTAGGCCAAAGTTGACGCATCTGCAAAGCCATGAAGTTCAACGTCATCGCATGAATTGAAGATGATGCGTGGCACCTGTATCTGCTCCAGACAGTGCAGCTCTTCCTGGTAACGCTTCCACTTGCTAGCTAGTTGCGACGGCAGTGAATCATCCCAGCCCAGATTGAGCTCAGCAGACCACATCTCCTGGAAAAGCATCTTGAATAAAACAACCGATGGTGCCAGAAATCCTAGAGGATCAAAAATACGAGAGATTTCTGACAACAGAGAGCGTCTCGTTGGATTCTGGTTTAAATTGCAGTTGGACAAGCGAAAAAAGTATTTGTCAGCCATGGGGTTCCAAAACATACCCAACACTTTGGTTATTAGTTGTTCATGCGGCGTATTACAATTTGCAAGGTTCAATTCACTCATAGACAAGCGCATCCGCAGAGGCCAGCAATTCGTGTTCCTCTTACCAAGCTCCAGGCCTGCATTCGAGAGTAGAGACACAAGCTCCGACTGTAATTTTATAAGCTCTTCGGGTGAGTTTGCTCCAGTCATTACATCGTCCACATATACGTCATTCAATAAGATCCGCGAAGCATTGGGAAACTGCGTTTTATAGTCCATCGCGATTTGTTTCATCACACGTACGGCCAAGAAGGGAGCGGAAGAAGTTCCGTAGGTCACTGTACATAGACGGAAGTGACTAATATCATCGGATGGTTTATTACGCCAAACAATCCGCTGGAAATCCTGATGAGCGACGTCAACCCAGATTTGGCGAAACATCTTTACAACATCTGCCGTAAAAACGTACGCGTGTTGTCGAAAACGTAGGTGAACGCCAATTAAATCGCGTTGAATAGGAGGTCCCACCAATAATCGGCTGTTTAAGGAGTTTCCTATGGAGTCTCGTGCAGAACCATCGAAAACAACTCGTAACTTGGTTGAAGGACTATCCGACTTCAATACTGCGTGGTGCGGTAGGTAGAAGAGCTGTCCTGAATTGAGTCTCAACTCGGCATCGGGAATAGGAACCATATGACCCAGGTTCTGATATTCATGCATGAACTGAACGTACATTTCATGCAGCTTTGGATCCTTTGCGAAACATCGTTCCATAGAACGTAAGCGGTTTACAGCGTTGTTCAGACTATTACCGAAGTCAAGGACGGGAGTAGTAAATGGTAATTGGACAACATACCTTCCGTCCGCTGCACGTGAAAATGTCTTTCGGAAATGTGTTTCGGCTTCGTCTTCTAATGCCTCGTCGCGCGAGGGTGTGACATCATCTAGCTCCCAAAACCGCTGCAGCAAAATGTCGACATCAATAGCAGTGTGGAGCGACGCAACTGGTTCTTGTGGTTGTTTATTGTCAAGAACCTCTCCCGATATCACCCATCCAAACGACGTTTCCTGTGCTACCGGTAGATCGTCTTGCCCTCGAATCTGGCTTCCTTTCAGGATACACCACAGTTTGTCAGCTCCAAGCAGCATGTCAATAGGGCTTTGAGTTGTTGTCCGCAACATCGAAGGATTGTGATGGCAGGTTCGACGTTAGCTTGGCGATAATAAAGGCGTCGACCATTAGTTGTGATTCATTGTACTGCGAACGCAATTCAATGGATATACAGCCACGAGTTTGTCCAGCCTTAGTAGACGATAGCCCAAGAACTGGAACTCGCGCATGCCTACGAGGGAGACCAAGTCGTTGAGCGAATGATTCAACCACGAAAGAGAGTTGAGACCCGGAATCAAGCAGTACCCGACAATTAATTGAGTTACCCGAATAGTCCTGAACCTTTGCAATAACCGTGGGAAGGATTGTTTGTCGGCGTAGACAAACTTTCGGAAGCGACGAATGGTTGATTACAGGTGGATGAATTGGCGATGACTTGGTTAAAATTGCGGTATTACTGGTTGTTTCTGAGGTATGCACCATCGAATGGTGTCGCGACTTACAAACCCGACAGCGAAACGACGAACGGCATTTGTTTGCAGAATGCCCAATACGAAGACAATTGAAACAAAATGAGTTTGTTTTAACGAACGAACGGCGTGAGTCTATATCGAGAGATGCGAACGACGGACACTGTGGTAGCAAATGATTGTTTTTACATTTGGGACACTGAGCTACGGTTTGTGATTCGACGAAATGTGTCCGAACGGTGGATTGAGGTTTATTTCTTGATACACTGGTACGGGTTAGAGATTGACACGATTCCAAAGCGTCACATCTGGATTCGAGGAAAGTTAGTAATTCACCGAATTCACAATCACCTCGCGGACCGACATGATTAGCCCAGCCTTGCTTGGTGTCGTTATCCAGCTTTTCCAAAAGCAAATAAATGAGCCAAGGACTACGGCCATTTGCTTGAAGAGCATTCAGTCCTCGTATGACTTCATCTGCCCCATTTGCAATCCTACGCAAATTTTGCACACTACCATTTCCCGCACTCGGCAGTGACAAAAATGTCTGAATGTAAGACTGCACTATCAAATGTGCTCGGTCGTACCGATGTTCTAATCGATCCCATGCCTCGACATAATTCGATTCGGAAACTGGTAGGTGTTTTATTAGATTTGCCGCTTCATCGCGAAGAAAAGATTTCAGATAATGGAACTTTTGCGTTGCCGATAGTTTCTTCTGAGCTTCAACGGTACCCAAGTACGAATCCCGAAATGAGGGCCAATCTTTGTAGTCACCCGAAAACACTGGAACTGTTAACTTAGGCAACTGAATAGACGTAGGACTCCGAAGCCGAATTAAGGTGCCCTAAAAAGGACGATTGCTGTTCCGCTGATTTTTCAAGAAGCGAAGTCTCTTGGACACCCGATTGTCTTTCCCGAATGCACTTTTTTATTTTTGAATGGGCACAAAAGTATTTTTCTTCATACTCGATGAACTCATTTTCGAGATCCGCACCATTTTTTTCGTCCGCATTTTCAAGACACTGATCATGCAATGCTGAAAACTTCAACCACATACTGTCCAATTTTTCTAGGCGAATCTCTAATAATTCCACTGTAACATCTGAACCGATATTGTCTGCAAAGGCCGCAGCGCGCGTTAAGCGTCCCTTTGCATATCCGCGCTTGAGGTTGGTAGAATTCATAATTACGTTGCACAAAGTTCACTGGTTCACAATAAAACAAATATCCGGATGAGAAGGACCAACAAATTTATGTAATAGAATGTCAATTAATTTCGACGAATGCAAAAAAAAAAACGAAAGAGAAATAAAGAAATTGAACATGAAACTTTATTACATAAATCACTTATTAACAAATTGTTTGCAACGAACTATCGACTTCGATCTCCCAACGACTAATGCCCCACAATATCCATCATCGATCCACAGAAGCCCATCAGCATTGACTTCTTGAAACACACACGCGACGACAATTTCCGAACACGCACACACCTATATTCCCCAACAATGTGTGGAGTTGTGTGTGTACCCGCTGCGATAGCCACTGCAGCAATTGTTCTTGCAGACGATGGTCCGATTCTCGATGATGGTACTGGTGTACGGATGGTACGATGTGCGGATGGAGCTGGTGTACTGATGGTACGATGTGCGGATGGTGCTGGTGTACTGATAGTACGATGTGCGGATGGTGCTAGTGTACTGATGGTTCGATGTGCGGATGGTGCTAGTGTACTGATGGTTCGATGCTGTTAGTACTGTTGGGCTGGGAGTGGGCTGAGATTTCTGTTCTTTGAATAATATTAAAGTTCCTATGGGTGCTTTACATCAACTCTTAACTTTACACATAATTATTTATTTTATAGTGAATTTAAACACAAACAATATATATAATATAAAAATATTGAGAAAATAATCAGATTTTCCATGAAAAAAGTAGGTAAAAGAGCAGAAAAAGTTATATGAAAAGAAGAAACTAGTAAAAAACACAGGAAAAAGTCGGTTAAAGATCAAAAACGTTCATAGCAGTTCAGGAAATGCGGGTTTAAGCTCAGTATATATACAAAAATAGCAGTATAATATAAAAATATTGAAAAAATAACCAGATTTTCCATGAAAAAAGTAGGTAAAAGAGCAGAAAAAGTTATATGAAAAGGAGAAACTAGTAAAAATAACAGGAAAGGGTTGGTTAAACATGAAAAACTTTCATAGTAGTTCAGGAAATGCGGGTTTGGCGCAGTATATATATATATATATATAATATAAAAATATTGAAAAAATAATCAGATTTTCCATGAAAAAAGTAGGTAAAAGAGCAGAAAAAGTTATATGAAAAGAAGAAACTAGTAAAAATCACAGGAAAAAGTTGGTTAAAGATCAAAAACTTTCATAGTAGTTCAGGAAATGCGGGTTTAGCGCAGTATATATATATATATATATATATATATATATATATATATATATATATATATATAATATAAAAATATTGAGAAAATAATCAGATTTTCCATGAAAAAAGTAGGTAAAAAGCAGAAAAAATTATATGAAAAGAAGAAACTAGTAAAAATCACAGGAAAAAGTCGGTTAAAGATCAAAAACTTTCATAGTAGTTCAGGAAATGCGGGTTTAGCGCAGTATATATATATATATATAATATAAAAATATTGAGAAAATAATCAGATTTTCCATGAAAAAAGTAGGTAAAGAGCAGAAAGAGTTATATGAAAAGAAGAAACTAGTAAAAATCACAGGAAAAAGTCGGTTAAAGATCAAAAACGTTCATAATAGTTCAGGAAATGCGGTTTAAGCGCAGTATATACATAAAAATAGCAGTATAATATAAAAATATTGAGAAAATAATCAGATTTTCCATGAAAAAAGTAGGTAAAAGAGCAGAAAAAGTTATATGAAAAGAAGAAACTAGTATATATCACAGGAAAAAGTCGGTTAAAGATCAAAAACGTTCATAATAGTTCAGGAAATGCGGGTTTAAGCGCAGTATATACATAAAAATAGCAGTATAATATAAAAATATTGAGAAAATAATCAGATTTTCCATGAAAAAAGTAGGTAAAAGAGCAGAAAAAGTTATATGAAAAGAAGAAACTAGTAAAAATCACAGGAAAAAGTTGGTTAACGATGAAAAACTTTCATAGTAGTTCAGGAAATGCGGGTTTAGCGCAGTATATATATATATATATATATAATATAAAAATATTTGGAAAATAATCAGATTTTCCATGAAAAAAGTAGGTAAAAGAGCAGAAAAAGTTATATGAAAAGAAGAAACTAGTAAAAATCACAGGAAAAAGTTGGTTAAAGATCAAAAACTTTCATAGTAGTTCAGGAAATGCGGGTTTAGCGGTTTTAGCGCATATATGTATATATATATATATATATAATATAAAAATATTGAGAAAATAATCAGATTTTCCATGAAAAAAAGTAGGTAAAAGAGCAGAAAAAGTTATATGAAAAGAAGAAACTAGTAAAAATCACAGGAAAAAGTCGGTTAAAGATCAAAAACTTTCATAGTAGTTCAGGAAATGCGGGCTTAAGCGCAGTATGTATATATATATAATATAAAAATATTGAGAAAATAATCAGATTTTCCATGAAAAAAGTAGGTAAAAGAGCAGAAAAAGTTATATGAAAAGAAGAAACTAGTATATATCACAGGAAAAAGTCGGTTAAAGATCAAAAACGTTCATAGTAGTTCAGGAAATGCGGGTTTAAGCGCAGTATGTATATATATATAATATAAAAATATTGAGAACATAATCAGATTTTCCATGAAAAAAGTAGGTAAAAGAGCAGAAAGAGTTATATGAAAAGAAGAAACTAGTAAAAATCACAGGAAAAAGTCGGTTAAAGATCAAAAACGTTCATAATAGTTCAGGAAATGCGGGTTTAAGCGCAGTATATACATACAAATAGCAGTATAATATAAAAATATTGAGAAAATAATCAGATTTTCCATGAAAAAAGTAGGTAAAAGAGCAGAAAAAGTTATATGAAAAGAAGAAACTAGTAAAAATCACAGGAAAAAGTTGGTTAACGATGAAAAACTTTCATAGTAGTTCAGGAAATGCGGGTTTAGCGCAGTATATATATATATATATATATATATATATATATATATATATATATAATATAAAAATACTTGGAAAATAATCAGATTTTCCATGAAAAAAGTAGGTAAAAGAGCAGAAAAAGTTATATGAAAAGAAGAAACTAGTAAAAATCACAGGAAAAAGTTGGTTAAAGATCAAAAACTTTCATAGTAGTTCAGGAAATGCGGGTTTAGCGCAGTATATATATATATATATATATATATATATATATATATATATAATATAAAAATATTGAGAAAATAATCAGATTTTCCATGAAAAAAGTAGGTAAAAGAGCAGAAAAAGTTATATGAAAAGAAGAAACTAGTAAAAATCACAGGAAAAAGTCGCTTAAAGATCAAAAACTTTCATAGTAGTTCAGGAAATGCGGGTTTAGCGCAGTATATATATATATATATATATAATATAAAAATATTGAGAAAATAATCAGATTTTCCATGAAAAAAGTAGGTAAAAGAGCAGAAAAAGTTATATGAAAAGAAGAAACTAGTAAAAATTTCAGGAAAAAGTCGGTTAAAGATCAAAAACGTTCATAGTAGTTCAGGAAATGCGGGTTTCAGCGCAGTATATATATAAAAACAGCAGTATAATATAAAAATATTGAGAAAATAATCAGATTTTCCATGAAAAAAGTAGGTAAAAGAGCAGAACAAGTTATATGAAAAGAAGAAACTAGTAAAAATCACAGGAAAAAGTCGGTTAAAGATCAAAAACGTTCATAGTAGTTCAGGAAATAAAAATAAATGTAAAAGTAAAAATAGCAGTATAATATAAAAATATTGAGAAAATAATCAGATTTTCCATGAAAAAAGTAGGTAAAAGAGCAGAAAACGTTATATAAAAAGAAGAAACTAGTAAAAATCACAGGAAAAAGTCGGTTAAAGATCAAAAACTTTCATAGTAGTTCAGGAAATGCGGGTTTAAGCGCAGTATATATATAAAAACAGCAGTATAATATAAAAATATTGAGAAAATAATCAGATTTTCCATGAAAAATGTAGGTAAAAGAGCAGAAAAAGCTATATGAAAAGAAGAAACAAGTAAAAATCACAGGAAAAAGTCGGTTAAAGATCAAAAACTTGCATAGTAGTTCAGGAAATGCGGGTTTAAGAGCAGTATATATATAAAAATAGCAGTATAATATAAAAATATTGAGAAAACTAGTAAAAATCACAGGAAAAAGTTGGTTAAAGATGAAAAACTTTCATAGTAGTTCAGGAAATGCGGGTTTCAGCGCAGTATATATAAATATATAATATAAAAATATTGAGAAAATAATCAGATTTTCCATGAAAAATGTAGGTAAAAGAGCAGAAAAAGTTATATGAATAGAAGAAACTAGTAAAAATCACAGGAAAAGGTTGGTTAAAGATGAAAAACTTTCATAGTAGTTCAGGAAATGCGGGCTTAGCGCAGTATATATATATATATAATATAAAAATATTGAGAAAATAATCAGATTTTCCATGAAAAAAGTAGGTAAAAGAGCAGAAAAAGTTATATGAAAAGAAGAAACTAGTAAAAATCACAGGAAAAAGTCGGTTAAAGATCAAAAACGTTCATAGTAGTTCAGGAAATAAAAATAAATGTAAAAGTAAAAATAGCAGTATAATATAAAAATATTGAGAAAATAATCAGATTTTCCATGAAAAAAATAGGTAAAAGAGCAGAAAACGTTATATAAAAAGAAGAAACTAGTAAAAATCACAGGAAAAAGTCGGTTAAAGATCAAAAACTTTCATAGTAGTTCAGGAAATGCGGGTTTCAGCGCAGTATATATAAAAAATTGAAATATAATATAAAAGAATTGAGAAAATAATCAGATTTTCCATGAAAAAAGTAGGTAAAAGGGCAGAAAAAGTTATATGAACAGAAGAAACTAGTAAAAATCACAGGAAAAAGACGGTTAAAGATCAAAAACGTTCATAGAAGTTCAGGAAATGCGGGTTTAAGCGCAGTATATATATAAAAATAGCAGTATAATATAAAAATATTGAGAAAACTAGTAGAAATCACAGGAAAAAGTTGGTTAAAGATGAAAAACTTTCATAGTAGTTCAGGAAATGCGGTTTAAGCGCAGTATATACATAAAAATAGCAGTATAATATAAAAATATTGAGAAAATAATCAGATTTTCCATGAAAAATGTAGGTAAAACAGCAGAAAAAGTTATATGAAAAGAAGAAACTAGTATATATCACAGGAAAAAGTCGGTTAAAGATCAAAAACGTTCATAGTAGTTCAGGAAATGCGGGTTTAAGCGCAGTATGTATATATATATAATATAAAAATATTGAGAAAATAATCAGATTTTCCATGAAAAAAGTAGGTAAAAGAGCAGAAAGAGTTATATGAAAAGAAGAAACTAGTAAAAATCACAGGAAAAAGTCGGTTAAAGATCAAAAACTTGCATAGTAGTTCAGGAAATGCGGGTTTTAGAGCAGTATATATATAAAAATAGCAGTATAATATAAAAATATTGAGAAAACTAGTAAAAATCACAGGAAAAAGTTGGTTAAAGATGAAAAACTTTCATAGTAGTTCAGGAAATGCGGGTTTCAGCGCAGTATATATAAATATATAATATAAAAATATTGAGAAAATAATCAGATTTTCCATGAAAAATGTAGGTAAAAGAGCAGAAAAAGTTATATGAATAGAAGAAACTAGTAAAAATCACAGGAAAAGGTTGGTTAAAGATGAAAAACTTTCATAGTAGTTCAGGAAATGCGGGCTTAGCGCAGTATATATATATATATATAATATAAAAATATTGAGAAAATAATCAGATTTTCCATGAAAAAAGTAGGTAAAAGAGCAGAAAAAGTTATATGAAAAGAAGAAACTAGTAAAAATCACAGGAAAAAGTCGGTTAAAGATCAAAAACGTTCATAGTAGTTCAGGAAATAAAAATAAATGTAAAAGTAAAAATAGCAGTATAATATAAAAATATTGAGAAAATAATCAGATTTTCCATGAAAAAAGTAGGTAAAAGAGCAGAAAACGTTATATAAAAAGAAGAAACTAGTAAAAATCACAGGAAAAAGTCGGTTAAAGATCAAAAACTTTCATAGTAGTTCAGGAAATGCGGGTTTCAGCGCAGTATATATAAAAAATTGAAATATAATATAAAAGAATTGAGAAAATAATCAGATTTTCCATGAAAAAAGTAGGTAAAAGGGCAGAAAAAGTTATATGAACAGAAGAAACTAGTAAAAATCACAGGAAAAAGACGGTTAAAGATCAAAAACGTTCATAGAAGTTCAGGAAATGCGGGCTTAAGCGCAGTATATATATAAAAATAGCAGTATAATATAAAAATATTGAGAAAACTAGTAGAAATCACAGGAAAAAGTTGGTTAAAGATGAAAAACTTTCATAGTAGTTCAGGAAATGCGGTTTAAGCGCAGTATATACATAAAAATAGCAGTATAATATAAAAATATTGAGAAAATAATCAGATTTTCCATGAAAAATGTAGGTAAAAGAGCAGAAAAAGTTATATGAAAAGAAGAAACTAGTATATATCACAGGAAAAAGTCGGTTAAAGATCAAAAACGTTCATAGTAGTTCAGGAAATGCGGGCTTAAGCGCAGTATGTATATATATATAATATAAAAATATTGAGAAAATAATCAGATTTTCCATGAAAAAAGTAGGTAAAAGAGCAGAAAGAGTTATATGAAAAGAAGAAACTAGTAAAAATCACAGGAAAAAGTCGGTTAAAGATCAAAAACGTTCATAATAGTTCAGGAAATGCGGGTTTAAGCGCAGTATATACATAAAAATAGCAGTATAATATAAAAATATTGAGAAAATAATCAGATTTTCCATGAAAAAAGTAGGTAAAAGAGCAGAAAAAGTTATATGAAAAGAAGAAACTAGTATATATCACAGGAAAAAGTCGGTTAAAGATCAAAAACGTTCATAATAGTTCAGGAAATGCGGGTTTAAGCGCAGTATATACATAAAAATAGCAGTATAATATAAAAATATTGAGAAAATAATCAGATTTTCCATGAAAAAAGTAGGTAAAAGAGCAGAAAAAGTTATATGAAAAGAAGAAACTAGTAAAAATCACAGGAAAAAGTTGGTTAACGATGAAAAACTTTCATAGTAGTTCAGGAAATGCGGGTTTAGCGCAGTATATATATATATATATATATATATAATATAAAAATATTGAGAAAATAATCAGATTTTCCATGAAAAAAGTAGGTAAAAGAGCAGAAAAAGTTATATGAAAAGAAGAAACTAGTAAAAATCACAGGAAAAAGTCGGTTAAAGATCAAAAACTTTCATAGTAGTTCAGGAAATGCGGGTTTAGCGCAGTATATATATATATATATACATATAATATAAAAATATTGAGAAAATAATCAGATTTTCCATGAAAAAAGTAGGTAAAAGAGCAGAAAAAGTTATATGAAAAGAAGAAACTAGTAAAAATTTCAGGAAAAAGTCGGTTAAAGATCAAAAACGTTCATAGTAGTTCAGGAAATGCGGGTTTCAGCGCAGTATATATATAAAAACAGCAGTATAATATAAAAATATTGAGAAAATAACCAGATTTTCCATGAAAAAAGTAGGTAAAAGAGCAGAACAAGTTATATGAAAAGAAGAAACTAGTAAAAATCACAGGAAAAAGTCGGTTAAAGATCAAAAACGTTCATAGTAGTTCAGGAAATAAAAATAAATGTAAAAGTAAAAATAGCAGTATAATATAAAAATATTGAGAAAATAATCAGATTTTCCATGAAAAAAGTAGGTAAAAGAGCAGAAAACGTTATATAAAAAGAAGAAACTAGTAAAAATCACAGGAAAAAGTCGGTTAAAGATCAAAAACTTTCATAGTAGTTCAGGAAATGCGGGTTTAAGCGCAGTATATATATAAAAACAGCAGTATAATATAAAAATATTGAGAAAATAATCAGATTTTCCATGAAAAAAGTAGGTAAAAGAGCAGAAAAAGTTATATGAAAAGAAGAAACTAGTAAAAATCACAGGAAAAAGTCGGTTAAAGATCAAAAACTTTCATAGTAGTTCAGGAAATGCGGGTTTAAGAGCAGTATATATATAAAAATAGCAGTATAATATAAAAATATTGAGAAAACTAGTAAAAATCACAGGAAAAAGTTGGTTAAAGATGAAAAACTTTCATAGTAGTTCAGGAAATGCGGGTTTCAGCGCAGTATGTATAAATATATAATATAAAAATATTGAGAAAATAATCAGATTTTCCATGAAAAATTTAGGTAAAAGAGCAGAAAAAGTTATATGAATAGAAGAAACTAGTAAAAATCACAGGAAAAGGTTGGTTAAAGATGAAAAACTTTCATAGTAGTTCAGGAAATGCGGGTTTAAGAGCAGTATATATATAAAAATAGCAGTATAATATAAAAATATTGAGAAAACTGGTAAAAATCACAGGAAAAAGTTGGTTAAAGATGAAAAACTTTCATAGTAGTTCAGGAAATGCGGGTTTCAGCGCAGTATGTATAAATATATAATATAAAAATATTGAGAAAATAATCAGATTTTCCATGAAAAAAGTAGGTAAAAGAGCAGAAAAAGTTATATGAAAAGAAGAAACTAGTAAAAATCACAGGAAAAAGTCGGTTAAAGATCAAAAACGTTCATAGTAGTTCAGGAAATAAAAATAAATGTAAAAGTAAAAATAGCAGTATAATATAAAAATATTGAGGAAATAATCACATTTTCCATGAAAAAAGTAGGTAAAAGAGCAGAAAACGTTATATAAAAAGAAGAAACTAGTAAAAATCACAGGAAAAAGTCGGTTAAAGATCAAAAACTTTCATAGCAGTTCAGGAAATGCGGGTTTCAGCGCAGTATATATAAAAAATTGAAATATAATATAAAAGAATTGAGAAAATAATCAGATTTTCCATGAAAAAAGTAGGTAAAAGAGCAGAAAAAGTTATATGAAAAGAAGAAACTAGTAAAAATCACAGGAAAAAGACGGTTAAAGATCAAAAACGTTCATAGAAGTTCAGGAAATGCGGGTTTAAGCGCAGTATATATATAAAAACAGCAGTATAATATAAAAATATTGAAAAAATAATCAGATTTTCCATGAAAAAAGTAGGTAAAAGAGCAGAAAAAGTTATATGAAAAGAAGAAACTAGTAAAAATCACAGGAAAAAGTCGGTTAAAGATCAAAAACGTTCATAGTAGTTCAGGAAATAAAAATAAATGTAAAAGTAAAAATAGCAGTATAATATAAAAATATTGAGAAAATAATCAGATTTTCCATGAAAAAAGTAGGTAAAAGAGCAGAAAAAGTTATATGAATAGAAGAAACTAGTAAAAATCACAGGAAAAGGTTGGTTAAAGATGAAAAACTTTCATAATAGTTCAGGAAATGCGGGCTTAGCGCAGTATACATATATATATATAATATAAAAATATTGAGAAAATAATCAGATTTTCCATGAAAAAAGTAGGTAAAAGAGCAGAAAAAGTTATATGAAAAGAAGAAACTAGTAAAAATCACAGGAAAAAGTCGGTTAAAGATCAAAAACGTTCATAGTAGTTCAGGAAATAAAAATAAATGTAAAAGTAAAAATAGCAGTATAATATAAAAATATTGAGAAAATAATCAGATTTTCCATGAAAAAAGTAGGTAAAAGAGCAGAAAACGTTATATAAAAAGAAGAAACTAGTAAAAATCACAGGAAAAAGTCGGTTAAAGATCAAAAACTTTCACAGTAGTTCAGGAAATGCGGGTTTAAGCGCAGTATATATATAAAAACAGCAGTATAATATAAAAATATTGAGAAAATAATCAGATTTTCCATGAAAAAAGTAGGTAAAAGAAAAAAAAAAGAAACTAGTAAAAATCACAGGAAAAAGTCGGTTAAAGATAAAAAACTAGTAAAAATCACAGGAAAAAGTTGGTTAAAGATGAAAAACTTTCATAGTAGTTCAGGAAATGCGGGTTTCAGCGCAGTATATATATATATAATATAAAAATATTGAGAAAATAATCAGATTTTCCATGAAAAATGTAGGTAAAAGAGCAGAAAAAGTTATATGAATAGAAGAAACTAGTAAAAATCACAGGAAAAGGTTGGTTAAAGATGAAAAACTTTCATAGTAGTTCAGGAAATGCGGGCTTAGCGCAGTATATATATATATATATATAATATAAAAATATTGAGAAAATAATCAGACTTTCCATGAAAAAAGTAGGTAAAAGAGCAGAAAAAGTTATATAAAAAGAAGAAACTAGTAAAAATCACAGGAAAAAGTCGGTTAAAGATAAAAACGTTCATAGTAGTTCAGGAAATAAAAATAAATGTAAAAGTAAAAATAGCAGTATAATATAAAAATATTGAGAAAATAATCAGATTTTCCATGAAAAAAGTAGGTAAAAGAGCAGAAAACGTTATATAAAAAGAAGAAACTAGTAAAAATCACAGGAAAAAGTCGGTTAAGGATCAAAAACTTTCATAGTAGTTCAGGAAATGCGGGTTTAAGCGCAGTATATATATAAAAACAGCAGTATAATATAAAAATATTGAGAAAATAATCAGATTTTCCATTAAAAAAGTAGGTAAAAGAGCAGAAAAAGTCGGTTAAAGATCAAAAACTTTCATAGTAGTTCAGGAAATGCGGGTTTCAGCGCAGTATATATAAAAAATTGAAATATAATATAAAAGAATTGAGAAAATAATCAGATTTTCCATGAAAAAAGTAGGTAAAAGAGCAGAAAAAGTTATATGAAAAGAAGAAACTAGTAAAAATCACAGGAAAAAGACGGTTAAAGATCAAAAACGTTCATAGAAGTTCAGGAAATGCGGGTTTAAGCGCAGTATATATATAAAAACAGCAGTATAATATAAAAATATTGAAAAAATAATCAGATTTTCCATGAAAAAAGTAGGTAAAAGAGCAGAAAAAGTTATATGAAAAAAAGAAACTAGTAAAAATCACAGGAAAAAGTCGGTTAAAGATCAAAAACTTGCATAGTAGTTCAGGAAATGCGGGTTTAAGAGCAGTATAATATAAAAATATTGAGAAAACTAGTAAAAATCACAGGAAAAAGTTGGTTAAAGATGAAAAACTTTCATAGTAGTTCAGGAAATGCGGGTTTCAGCGCAGTATATATATATATATAATATAAAAATATTGAGAAAATAATCAGATTTTCCATGAAAAATGTAGGTAAAAGAGCAGAAAAAGTTATATGAATAGAAGAAACTAGTAAAAATCACAGGAAAAGGTTGGTTAAAGATGAAAAACTTTCATACTAGTTCAGGAAATGCGGGCTTAGCGCAGTATATATATATATATATATATATATATATATATATATATAATATAAAAATATTGAGAAAATAATCAGATTTTCCATGAAAAAAAGTAGGTAAAAGAGCAGAAAACGTTATATAAAAAGAAGAAACTAGTAAAAATCACAGGAAAAAGTCGGTTAAAGATCAAAAACTTTCATAGTAGTTCAGGAAATGCGGGTTTAAGCGCAGTATATATATAAAAACAGCAGTATAATATAAAAATATTGAGAAAATAATCAGATTTTCCATGAAAAAAGTAGGTAAAAGAGCAGAAAAAGTTATATGAAAAGAAGAAACTAGTAAAAATCACAGGAAAAAGTCGGTTAAAGATCAAAAACTTTCATAGTAGTTCAGGAAATGCGGGTTTAAGAGCAGTATATATATAAAAATAGCAGTATAATATAAAAATATTGAGGAACTAGTAAGAATCACAGGAAAAAGTTGGTTAAAGATGAAAAACTTTCATAGTAGTTCAGGAAATGCGGGTTTCAGCGCAGTATATATATATATATAATATAAAAATATTGAGAAAATAATCAGATTTTCCATGAAAAATTTAGGTAAAAGAGCAGAAAAAGTTATATGAATAGAAGAAACTAGTAAAAATCACAGGAAAAGGTTGGTTAAAGATGAAAAACTTTCATAGTAGTTCAGGAAATGCGGGTTTAAGAGCAGTATATATATAAAAATAGCAGTATAATATAAAAATATTGAGAAAACTAGTAAAAATCACAGGAAAAAGTTGGTTAAAGATGAAAAACTTTCATAGTAGTTCAGGAAATGCGGTTTCAGCGCAGTATGTATAAATATATAATATAAAAATATTGAGAAAATAATCAGATTTTCCATGAAAAAAGTAGGTAAAAGAGCAGAAAAAGTTATATGAAAAGAAGAAACTAGTAAAAATCACAGGAAAAAGTCGGTTAAAGATCAAAAACGTTCATAGTAGTTCAGGAAATAAAAATAAATGTAAAAGTAAAAATAGCAGTATAATATAAAAATATTGAGGAAATAATCACATTTTCCATGAAAAAAGTAGGTAAAAGAGCAGAAAACGTTATATAAAAAGAAGAAACTAGTAAAAATCACAGGAAAAAGTCGGTTAAAGATCAAAAACTTTCATAGTAGTTCAGGAAATGCGGGTTTCAGCGCAGTATATATAAAAAATTGAAATATAATATAAAAGAATTGAGAAAATAATCAGATTTTCCATGAAAAAAGTAGGTAAAAGAGCAGAAAAAGTTATATGAAAGAAGAAACTAGTAAAAATCACAGGAAAAAGACGGTTATAAAGATCAAAAACGTTCATAGAAGTTCAGGAAATGCGGGTTTAAGCGCAGTATATATATAAAAACAGCAGTATAATATAAAAATATTGAAAAAATAATCAGATTTTCCATGAAAAAAGTAGGTAAAAGAGCAGAAAAAGTTATATGAAAAGAAGAAACTAGTAAAAATCACAGGAAAAAGTCGGTTAAAGATCAAAAACGTTCATAGTAGTTCAGGAAATAAAAATAAATGTAAAAGTAAAAATAGCAGTATAATATAAAAAATATTGAGAAAATAATCAGATTTTCCATGAAAAAGTAGGTAAAAGAGCAGAAAAGTTATATGAATAGAAGAAACTAGTAAAAATCACAGGAAAAGGTTGGTTAAAGATGAAAAACTTTCATAATAGTTCAGGAAATGCGGGCTTAGCGCAGTATACATATATATATATAATATAAAAATATTGAGAAAATAATCAGATTTTCCATGAAAAAAGTAGGTAAAAGAGCAGAAAAAGTTATATGAAAAGAAGAAACTAGTAAAAATCACAGGAAAAAGTCGGTTAAAGATCAAAACGTTCATAGTAGTTCAGGAAATAAAAATAAATGTAAAAGTAAAAATAGCAGTATAATATAAAAATATTGAGAAAATAATCAGATTTTCCATGAAAAAAGTAGGTAAAAAGAGCAGAAAACGTTATATAAAAAGAAGAAACTAGTAAAAATCACAGGAAAAAGTCGGTTAAAGATCAAAAACTTTCACAGTAGTTCAGGAAATGCGGGTTTAAGCGCAGTATATATATAAAAACAGCAGTATAATATAAAAATATTGAGAAAATAATCAGATTTTCCATGAAAAAAGTAGGTAAAAGAAAAAAAAAAGAAACTAGTAAAAATCACAGGAAAAAGTTGGTTAAAGATGAAAAACTTTCATAGTAGTTCAGGAAATGCGGGTTTCAGCGCAGTATATATATATATATATAATATAAAAATATTGAGAAAATAATCAGATTTTCCATGAAAAATGTAGGTAAAAGAGCAGAAAAAGTTATATGAATAGAAGAAACTAGTAAAAATCACAGGAAAAGGTTGGTTAAAGATGAAAAACTTTCATAGTAGTTCAGGAAATGCGGGCTTAGCGCAGTATATATATATATATATATAATATAAAAATATTGAGAAAATAATCAGACTTTCCATGAAAAAAGTAGGTAAAAGAGCAGAAAAAGTTATATAAAAAGAAGAAACTAGTAAAAATCACAGGAAAAAGTCGGTTAAAGATAAAAACGTTCATAGTAGTTCAGGAAATAAAAATAAATGTAAAAGTAAAAATAGCAGTATAATATAAAAATATTGAGAAAATAATCAGATTTTCCATGAAAAAAGTAGGTAAAAGAGCAGAAACGTTATATAAAAAGAAGAAACTAGTAAAAATCACAGGAAAAAGTCGGTTAAGGATCAAAAACTTTCATAGTAGTTCAGGAAATGCGGGTTTAAGCGCAGTATATATATAAAAATAGCAGTATAATATAAAAATATTGAGAAAATAATCAGATTTTCCATGAAAAAAGTAGGTAAAAGAGCAGAAAAAGTCGGTTAAAGATCAAAAAACTTTCATAGTAGTTCAGGAAATGCGGGTTTCAGCGCAGTATATATATAAAAATAGAAATATAATATAAAAGAATTGAGAAAATAATCAGATTTTCCATGAAAAAAGTAGGTAAAAGAGCAGAAAAAGTTATATGAAAAGAAGAAACTAGTAAAATCACAGGAAAAAGACGGTTAAAGATCAAAAACGTTCATAGAAGTTCAGGAAATGCGGGGTTTAAGCGCAGTATATATATAAAAACAGCAGTATAATATAAAAATATTGAAAAAATAATCAGATTTTCCATGAAAAAAAGTAGGTAAAAGAGCAGAAAAAGTTATATGAAAAAAAGAAACTAGTAAAAAATCACAGGAAAAAGTCGGTTAAAGATCAAAAACTTGCATAGTAGTTCAGGAAATGCGGGTTTAAGAGCAGTATAATATAAAAATATTGAGAAAACTAGTAAAAATCACAGGAAAAAGTTGGTTAAAGATGAAAAACTTTCATAGTAGTTCAGGAAATGCGGGTTTCAGCGCAGTATATATATATATATATATAATATAAAAATATTGAGAAAATAATCAGATTTTCCATGAAAAATGTAGGTAAAAGAGCAGAAAAAGTTATATGAATAGAAGAAACTAGTAAAAATCACAGGAAAAGGTTGGTTAAAGATGAAAAACTTTCATACTAGTTCAGGAAATGCGGGCTTAGCGCAGTATATATATATATATAATATATATAAATATATATATATAATATAAAAATATTGAGAACATAATCAGACTTTCCATGAAAAAAGTAGGTAAAAGAGCAGAAAAAGTTATATGAAAAGAAGAAACTAGTAAAAATCACAGGAAAAAGTCGGTTAAAGATCAAAAACGTTCATAGTAGTTCAGGAAATAAAAATAAATGTAAAAGTAAAAATAGCAGTATAATATAAAAATATTGAGAAAATAATCAGATTTTCCATGAAAAAAGTAGGTAAAAGAGCAGAAAAAGTTATATGAAAAGAAGAAACTAGTAAAAATCACAGGAAAAAAGTCGGTTAAAGATCAAAAACGTTCATAGTAGTTCAGGAAATAAAAATAAATGTAAAAGTAAAAATAGCAGTATAATATAAAAAATATTGAGAAAATAATCAGATTTTCCATGAAAAAAGTAGGTAAAAGAGCAGAAAAAGTTATATGAAAAAAAGAAACTAGTAAAAATCACAGGAAAAAGTCGGTTAAAGATCAAAAACTTGCATAGTAGTTCAGGAAATGCGGGTTTAAGAGCAGTATAATATAAAAATATGAGAAAACTAGTAAAAATCACAGGAAAAAGTTGGTTAAAGATGAAAAACTTTCATAGTAGTTCAGAAATGCGGGTTTCAGCGCAGTATATATATATATATAATATAAAAATATTGAGAAAATAATCAGATTTTCCATGAAAAAATGTAGGTAAAAGAGCAGAAAAAGTTATATGAATAGAAGAAACTAGTAAAAATCACAGGAAAAGGTTGGTTAAAGATGAAAAACTTTCATACTAGTTCAGGAAATGCGGGCTTAGCGCAGTATATATATATATATAATATAAAAATATTGAGAACATAATCAGACTTTCCATGAAAAAAGTAGGTAAAGAGCAGAAAAAGTTATATGAAAAGAAGAAACTAGTAAAAATCACAGGAAAAAGTCGGTTAAAGATCAAAAACGTTCATAGTAGTTCAGGAAATAAAAATAAATGTAAAAGTAAAAATAGCAGTATAATATAAAAATATTGAGAAAATAATCAGATTTTCCATGAAAAAAGTAGGTAAAAGAGCAGAAAACGTTATATAAAAAGAAGAAACTAGTAAAAATCACAGGAAAAAGTCGGTTAAAGATCAAAAACTTTCACAGTAGTTCAGGAAATGCGGGTTTAAGCGCAGTATATATATAAAAACAGCAGTATAATATAAAAATATTGAGAAAATAATCAGATTTTCCATGAAAAAAGTAGGTAAAAGAGCAGAAAAAGTTATATGAAACAAAGAAACTAGTAAAAATCACAGGAAAAAGTCGGTTAAAGATAAAAAACTAGTAAAAATCACAGGAAAAAGTTGGTTAAAGATGAAAAACTTTCATAGTAGTTCAGGAAATGCGGGTTTCAGCGCAGTATATATATATATATATAATATAAAAATATTGAGAAAATAATCAGATTTTCCATGAAAAATATAGGTAAAAGAGCAGAAAAAGTTATATGAATAGAAGAAACTAGTAAAAATCACAGGAAAAGGTTGGTTAAAGATGAAAAACTTTCATAGTAGTTCAGGAAATGCGGGCTTAGCGCAGTATATATATATATATATATAATATAAAAATATTGAGAAAATAATCAGACTTTCCATGAAAAATGTAGGTAAAAGAGCAGAAAAAGGTTATATAAAAAGAAGAAACTAGTAAAAATCACAGGAAAAAGTCGGTTAAAGATCAAAAACGTTCATAGTAGTTCAGGAAATAAAAATAAATGTAAAAGTAAAAATAGCAGAAAAAAAAAAAAAATATTGAGAAAATAATCAGATTTTCCATGAAAAAAGTAGGTAAAAGAGCAGAAAACGTTATATAAAAAGAAGAAACTAGTAAAAATCACAGGAAAAAGTCGGTTA
Organism: Eristalis arbustorum; assembly: GCA_916610145.1. Taxonomy (NCBI): domain Eukaryota; kingdom Metazoa; phylum Arthropoda; class Insecta; order Diptera; family Syrphidae; genus Eristalis; species Eristalis arbustorum. Next base: position 3,905 of record CAKAIZ010000392.1, on the reverse strand, counting down.
AGGATCAAAAACTTTCATAGTAGTTCAGGAAATGCGGGTTTAAGCGCAGTATATATATAAAAACAGCAGTATAATATAAAAATATTGAGAAAATAATCAGATTTTCCATGAAAAAAGTAGGTAAAAGAGCAGAAAAAGTTATATGAAAAAGAAGAAACTAGTAAAAATCACAGGAAAAAGTCGGTTAAAGATCAAAAACGTGCATAGTAGTTCAGGAAATGGGGGTTTAAGAGCAGTATATATATAAAAATAGCAGTATAATATAAAAATATTGAGAAAACTAGTAAAAATCACAGGAAAAAGTTGGTTAAAGATGAAAAACTTTAATAGTAGTTCAGGAAATGCGGGTTTCAGCGCAGTATATATATATATATAATATAAAAAATATTGAGAAAATAATCAGATTTTCCATGAAAAATGTAGGTAAAAGAGCAGAAAAAGTTATATGAATAGAAAAAAAATTGTAAAAATCACAGGAAAAGGTTGGTTAAAGATGAAAAACTTTCATAGTAGTTCAGGAAATGCGGGCTTAGCGCAGTATATATATATATATATAATATAAAAATATTGAGAAAATAATCAGATTTTCCATGAAAAAAGTAGGTAAAAGAGCAGAAAAAGTTATATGAAAAGAAGAAATTACTAAAAATCACAGGAAAAAGTCGGTTAAAGATCAAAAACGTTCATAGTAGTTCAGGAAATAAAAATAAATGTAAAAGTAAAAATAGCAGTATAATATAAAAATATTGAGAAAATAATCAGATTTTCCATGAAAAAAGTAGGTAAAAGAGCAGAAAACGTTATATAAAAAGAAGAAACTAGTAAAAATCACAGGAAAAAGTCGGTTAAGGATCAAAAACTTTCATAGTAGTTCAGGAAATGCGGGTTTAAGCGCAGTATATATATAGAAACAGCAGTTTTAATATAAAAATATTGAGAAAATAATCAGATTTTCCATGAAAAAAGTAGGTAAAAGAGCAGAAAAAGTTATATGAAAAGAAGAAACTAGTAAAAATCACAGGAAAAAGTCGGTTAAAGATCAAAAAACGTGCATAGTAGTTCAGGAAATGGGGGTTTAAGAGCAGTATATATATAAAAATAGCAGTATAATATAAAAATATTGAGAAAACTAGTAAAAATCACAGGAAAAAAGTTGGTTAAAGATGAAAAACTTTCATAGTAGTTCAGGAAATGCGGGTTTCAGCGCAGTATATATATATATATAATATAAAAATATTGAGAAAATAATCAGATTTTCCATGAAAAATGTAGGTAAAAGAGCAGAAAAAGTTATATGAATAGAAAAAACTAGTAAAAATCACAGGAAAAGGTTGGTTAAAGATGAAAAACTTTCATAGTAGTTCAGGAAATGCGGGCTTAGCGCAGTATATATATATATATATATAATATAAAAATATTGAGAAAATAATCAGATTTTCCATGAAAAAAGTAGGTAAAAGAGCAGGAAACGTTATATAAAAAGAAGAAACTAGTAAAAATCACAGGAAAAAGTCGGTTAAAGATCAAAAACTTTCATAGTAGTTCAGGAAATGCGGGTTAAAGCGCAGTATATATATAAAACAGCTATATAATATAAAAATATTGAGAAAATAATCAGATTTTCCATGAAAAATGTAGGTAAAAGAGCAGAAAAAGTTATATGAATAGAAAAAACTAGTAAAAATCACAGGAAAAACTCGGTTAGAGATCAAAAACTTTCACAGTAGTTCAGGAAATGCGGGTTTAAGCGCAGTATATATATAAAAACAGCAGTATAATATAAAAATATTGAGAAAATAATCAGATTTTCCATGAAAAAAGTAGGTAAAAGAGCAGAAAAAGTTATATGAAAAAAAGAAACTAGTAAAAATCACAGGAAAAAGTCGGTTAAAGATCAAAAACTTTCACAGTAGTTCAGGAAATTCGGGTTTAAGCGCAGTATATATATAAAAACAGCAGTATAATATAAAAATATTGAGAAAATAATCAGATTTTCCATGAAAAAAGTAGGTAAAAGAGCAGAAAAAGTTATATGAATAGAAGAAACTAGTAAAAATCACAGGAAAAGGTTGGTTAAAGATGAAAAACTTTCATAATAGTTCAGGAAATGCGGGCTTAGCGCAGTATACATATATATATATAATATAAAAATATTGAGAAAATAATCAGATTTTCCATGAAAAAAGTAGGTAAAAGAGCAGAAAAAGTTATATGAAAAGAAGAAACTAGTAAAAATCACAGGAAAAAGTCGGTTAAAGATCAAAAACGTTCATAGTAGTTCAGGAAATAAAAATAAATGTAAAAGTAAAAATAGCAGTATAATATAAAAATATTGAGAAAATAATCAGATTTTTCCATGAAAAAAGTAGGTAAAAGAGCAGAAAACGTTATATAAAAGAAGAAACTAGTAAAAATCACAGGAAAAAGTCGGTTAAAGATCAAAAACTTTCACAGTAGTTCAGGAAATGCGGGTTTAAGCGCAGTATATATATAAAAACAGCAGTATAATATAAAAATATTGAGAAAATAATCAGATTTTCCATGAAAAAAGTAGGTAAAAGAAAAAAAAAAGAAACTAGTAAAAATCACAGGAAAAAGTCGGTTAAAGATAAAAAAACTAGTAAAAATCACAGGAAAAAGCTGGTTAAAGATGAAAAACTTTCATAGTAGTTCAGGAAATGCGGGTTTCAGCGCAGTATATATATATATATATAATATAAAAATATTGAGAAAATAATCAGATTTTCCATGAAAAATATAGGTAAAAGAGCAGAAAAAGTTATATGAATAGAAGAAACTAGTAAAAATCACAGGAAAAGGTTGGTTAAAGATGAAAAACTTTCATAGTAGTTCAGGAAATGCGGGCTTAGGGCAGTATATATATATATATATAATATAAAAATATTGAGAAAATAATCAGACTTTCCATGAAAAAAGTAGGTAAAAGAGCAGAAAAAGTTATATAAAAAGAAGAAACTAGTAAAAATCACAGGAAAAAGTCGGTTAAAGATCAAAAACGTTCATAGTAGTTCAGGAAATAAAAATAAATGTAAAAGTAAAAATAGCAGTATAATATAAAAATATTGAGAAAATAATCAGATTTTCCATGAAAAAAGTAGGTAAAAGAGCAGAAAACGTTATATAAAAAGAAGAAACTAGTAAAAATCACAGGAAAAAGTCGGTTAAGGATCAAAAACTTTCATAGTAGTTCAGGAAATGCGGGTTTTAAGCGCAGTATATATATAAAAACAGCAGTATAATATAAAAATATTGAGAAAATAATCAGATTTTCCATGAAAAAAGTAGGTAAAAGAGCAGAAAAAGTTATATGAAAAGAAGAAACTAGTAAAAATCACAGGAAAAAGTCGGTTAAAGATCAAAAACGTGCATAGTAGTTCAGGAAATGGGGGTTTAAGAGCAGTATATATATAAAAATAGCAGTATAATATAAAAATATTGAGAAAACTAGTAAAAATCACAGGAAAAAGTTGGTTAAAGATGAAAAACTTTCATAGTAGTTCAGGAAATGCGGGTTTCAGCGCAGTATATATATATATATATAATATAAAAATATTGAGAAAATAATCAGATTTTCCATGAAAAATGTAGGTAAAAGAGCAGAAAAAGTTATATGAATAGAAAAAACTAGTAAAAAATCACAGGAAAAGGTTGGTTAAAGATGAAAAACTTTCATAGTAGTTCAGGAAATGCGGGCTTAGCGCAGTATATATATATATATATAATATAAAAATATTGAGAAAAATAATCAGATTTTCCATGAAAAAAGTAGGTAAAAGAGCAGAAAAAGTTATATGAAAAGAAGAAATTACTAAAAATCACAGGAAAAAGTCGGTTAAAGATCAAAAACGTTCATAGTAGTTCAGGAAATAAAAATAAATGTAAAA
>CAKAIZ010000391.1:0-13691 GCA_916610145.1 Eristalis arbustorum | reverse complement strand
AAAGTTTTTGATCTTTAACCAACTTTTTCCTGTGATTTTTACTAGTTTCTTCTTTTCATATAACTTTTTCTGCTCTTTTACCTACATTTTTCATGGAAAATCTGATTATTTTCTCTATATATTTATATTATATATATATACTGCGCTGATACCCGCATTTCCTAAACTACTATGAAAGTTTTTGATCTTTAATCAACTTTTTCCTGTGATTTTTACTAGTTTCTTCTTTTCATATAACTTTTTCTGCTCTTTTACCTACATTTTTCATGGAAAATCTGATTAATTTTTCAATATTTTTATATTATATATATATACTGCGCTGAAACCCGCATTTCCTTAACTACTATGAAAGTTTTTGATCTTTAACCAACTTTTTCCTGTGATTTTTACTAGTTTCTTTTTTTCATATAACTTTTTCTGCTCTTTTACCTACTTTTGTCATGGAAAATCTGATTATTTTCTCAATATTTTTATATTATATATATATACTGCGCTGAAACCCGCATTTCCTAAACCACTATGAAAGTTTTTGATCTTTAACAAACTTTTTCCTGTGATTTTTACTAGTTTCTTCTTTTCATATAACTTTTTCTGCTCTTTTAACTACATATTTCATGGAAAATCTGATTATTTTCTCAATATTTTTATATTATACTGCTATTTTTACATATATACTGCGCTGAAACCCGCATTTCCTAAACTACTATGAAAGTTTTTGATCTTTAACCAACTTTTTCCTGTGATTTTTACTAGTTTCTTCTTTTCATATAAATTTTTCTGCTCTTTTACCTACTTTTTCATGGAAAATCTAATTATTTTCTCAATATTTTTATAATATACTGCTATTTTTATATATATACTGCGCTGAAACCCGCATTTCCTAAACTATTATGAAAGGTTTTGATCTTTAACCAACTTTTTCCTGTGATTTTTACTAGTTTCTTCTTTTCATATAACGTTTTCTGCTCTTTTACCTACATTTTTCATGGAAAATCTGATTATTTTCTCAATAATTTTATATTATATATATACTGCGCTGAAACCCACATTTCCTAAACTACTATGAAAGTTTTTGATCTTTAACCAACTTTTTCCTGTGATTTTTACTAGTTTCTTCTTTTCATATAACTTTTTCTGCTCTTTTACCTACATTTTTCATGGAAAATCTGATTAATTTTTCAATATTTTTATATTATATATATATACTGCGCTGAAACCCGCATTTCCTTAACTACTATGAAAGTTTTTGATCTTTAACCAACTTTTTCCTGTGATTTTTACTAGTTTCTTCTTTTCATATAACGTTTTCTGCTCTTTTACCTACATTTTTCATGGAAAATCTGATTATTTTCTCAATATTTTTATATTATATATATACTGCGCTGAAACCCACATTTCCTAAACTACTATGAAAGTTTTTGATCTTTAACCAACTTTTTCCTGTGATTTTTACTAGTTTCTTCTTTTCATATAACTTTTTCTGCTCTTTTACCTACATTTTTCATGGAAAATCTGATTAATTTTTCAATATTTTTATATTATATATATATACTGCGCTGAAACCCGCATTTCCTTAACTACTATGAAAGTTTTTGATCTTTAACCAACTTTTTCCTGTGATTTTTACTAGTTTCTTCTTTTCACATAACTTTTTCTGCTCTTTTACTTACTTTTTTCATGGAAAATCTCATTATTTTCTCAATATTTTTATATAATATATATAAACTGCGCTGAAACCAGCATTTCCTAAACTACTATGAAAGTTTTTGATCTTTAACCAACTTTTTCCCGTGATTTTTACTAGTTTCTTCTTTTCATATAACTTTTTCTGCTCTTTTACCTACTTTTCTCATGGAAAATCTGATTATTTTCTCAATATTTTTATATTATATATATACTGCGCTGAAACCCGCATTTCCTAAACTACTATGAAAGTTTTTGATCTTTAACCAACTTTTTCCTGTCATTTTTACTAGTTTCTTCTTTTCATATAACTTTTTCTGCTCTTTTACCTACATTTTTCATGGAAAATCTGATTATTTTCTCAATATTTTTATATAATATATATAAACTGCGCTGAAACCCGCATTTCCTAAACTACTATGAAAGTTTTTGATCTTTAACCAACTTTTTCCCGTGATTTTTACTAGTTTCTTCTTTTCATATAACTTTTTCTGCTCTTTTACCTAGATTTTTCATGGAAAATCTGATTATTTTCTCAATATTTTTATATTATATATATACTGCGCTGAAACCCGCATTTCCTAAACTACTATGAAAGTTTTTGATCTTTAACCAACTTTTTCCTGTGATTTTTACTAGTTTCTTCTTTTCATATAACTTTTTCTGCTCTTTTACCTAGATTTTTCATGGAAAATCTGATTATTTTCTCAATATTTTTATATTATATATATACTGCGCTGAAACCCGCATTTCCTTAACTACTATGAAAGTTTTTGATCTTTAACCAACTTTTTCCTGTGATTTTTACTAGTTTCTTCTTTTCATATAACTTTTTCTGCTCTTTTACCTACATTTTTCATGGAAAATCTGATTATTTTCTCAATATTTTTATATTATATATATATACTGCGCTAAAACACGCATTTCCTAAACTACTATGAAAGTTTTTGATCTTTAACCAACTTTTTCCTGTGATTTTTACTAGTTTCTTCTTTTCATATAACTTTTTCTGCTCTTTTACCTACTTTTGTCATGGAAAATCTGATTATTTTCTCAATATTTTTATATTATATATATATACTGCGCTGAAACTCGCATTTCCAAACTAGTATGAAAGTTTTTGATCTTTAACCAACTTTTTCCTGTGATTTTTACTAGTTTCTTCTTTTCATATAACTTTTTCTGCTCACTTACCTACTTTTTCCATGGAAAATCTGATTATTTTCTCAATATTTTTATATTATATATATAAAATGAGCTGAAACCCGCATTTCCTAAACTACTATGAAAGTTTTTGATCTTTAAACAACTTTTTCCTGTCATTTTTACCAGTTTCTTCTTTTCATATAACTTTTTCTGCTCTTTTACCTACATTTTTCATGGAAAATCTGATTATTTTCTCAATATTTTTATATAATATATATAAACTGCGCTGAAACCCGCATTTCCTAAACTACTATGAAAGTTTTTGATCTTTAACCAACTTTTTCCCGTGATTTTTACTAGTTTCTTCTTTTCATATAACTTTTTCTGCTCTTTTAACTACATATTTCATGGAAAATCTGATTATTTTCTCAATATTTTTATATTATATATATACTGCGCTGAAACCCGCATTTCCTAAACTACTATGAAAGTTTTTGATCTTGAACCAACTTTTTCCTGTGATTTTTACTAGTTTCTTCTTTTCATATAACTTTTTCTGCTCTTTTACCTACATTTTTCATGGAAAATCTGATTATTTTCTCAATATTTTTATATTATATATATATACTGAGCTGAAACCCGCATTTCCTAAACTACTATGAAAGTTTTTGATCTTTAACCAACTTTTTTCCTGTCATTTTTACTAGTTTCTTCTTTTCATATAACTTTTTCTGCTCTTTTACCTACATTTTTCATGGAAAATCTGATTATTTTCTCATTATTTTTATATTATACTGCTATTTTTATATATATACTGCGCTGAAACCCGCATTTCCTAAACTAGTATAAAAGTTTTTGATCTTTAACCAACTTTTTCCTGTGATTTTTACTAGTTTCTTCTTTTCATATAACTTTTTTCTGCTCTTTTACCTAATTTTTTCATGGAAAATCTGATTATTTTCTCAATATGTTTATATTATATATACATACTGCGCTGAAACCCGCATTTCCTAAACTACTATGAAAGTTTTTGATCTTTTTAACCAACTTTTTCCCGTGATTTTTACTAGTTTCTTCTTTTCATATAACTTTTTTCTGCTCTTTTACCTACATTTTTCATGAAAAATCTGATTATTTTCTCAATATTTTTATATTATACTGCTATTTTTATATATATACTGCGCTGAAACCCGCATTTCCTAAACTACTATGAAAGTTTTTGATCTTTAACCAACTTTTTCCTGTGATTTTTACTAGTTTCTTCTTTTCATATAACTTTTTCTGCTCTTTTACCTACTTTTTTTCATGGAAAATCTGATTATTTTCTCAATATTTTTATAATATACTGCTATTTTTATATATATACTGCGCTGAAACCCGCATTTCCTAAACTATTATGAAAGGTTTTGATCTTTAACCAACTTTTTTCTGTGATTTTTACTAGTTTCTTCTTTTCATATAACTTTTTCTGCTCTTTTACCTACATTTTTCACGGAAAATCTGATTATTTTCTCAATATTTTTATATTATATATATATACTGCGGTGAAACCCGCATTTCCTATACTAGTATGAAAGTTTTTGATCTTTAACCAACTTTTTCCTGTGATTTTTACTAGTTTCTTCTTTTCATATAACTTTTTCTGCTCTTTTACCTACTTTTGCCATGGAAAATCTGATTATTTTCTCAATATTTTTATATTATATACTATATATACTGCGCTGAAACCCGCATTTCCTAAACTACTATGAAAGTTTTTGATCTTTAACCAACTTTTTCCTGTGATTTTTACTAGTTTCTTCTTTTCATATAACTTTTTCTGCTCTTTTACCTACATTTTTCATGGAAAATCTGATTATTTTCTCAATATTTGTATATAATATATATAAACTGCGCTGAAACCCGCATTTCCTAAACTACTATGAAAGTTTTTGATCTTTAACCAACTTTTTCCTGTGATTTTTACTAGTATCTTCTTTTCATATAACTTTTTCTGCTCTCTTACCTACTTTTTTTCATGGAAAATCTGATTATTTTCTCAATATTTTTATATTATATATATATACTGAGCTGAAACCCGCATTTCCTAAATTACTATGAAAGTTTTTGATCTTTAACCAACTTTTTCCTGTCATTTTTACTAGTTTCTTCTTTTCATATAACTTTTTCTGCTCTCTTACCTACATTTTTCATGGAAAATCTGATTATTTTCTCAATATTTTTATATTATACTGCTATTTTTATATATATACTGCGCTGAAACCCGCATTTCCTAAACTAGTATAAAAGTTTGTGATCTTTAACCAACTTTTTCCTGTGATTTTTACTAGTTTCTTCTTTTCATATAACTTTTTTCTTCTATTTTACCTACTTTTTTCATGGAAAATCTGATTATTTTCTCAATATGTTTATATTATATATATATACTGCGCTGAAACCCGCATTTCCTAAACTACTATGAAAGTTTTTGATCTTTAACAAACTTTTTCCTGTGATTTTTACTAGTTTCTTCTTTTCATATAACTTTTTCTGCTCTTTTACCTACATTTTTCATGGAAAATCTGATTATTTTCTCAATATTTTTATATTATACTGCTATTTTTATATATATACTGTGCTGAAACCCGCATTTCCTAAACTACTATGAAAGTTTTTGATCTTTAACCAACTTTTTCCTGTGATTTTTACTAGTTTCTTCTTTTCATATAACTTTTTCTGCTCTTTTACCTACTTTTTTCATGGAAAATCTGATTATTTTCTCAATATTTTTATAATATACTGCTATTTTTATATATATACTGCGCTGAAACCCGCATTTCCTAAACTACTATGAAAGGTTTTGATCTTTAACCAACTTTTTCCTGTGATTTTTACTAGTTTCTTATTTTCATATAACTTTTTCTGCTCTTTTACCTACATTTTTCATGGAAAATCTGATTATTTTCTCAATATTTTTATATTATATATATACTGCGCTGAAACCCGCATTTCCTAAACTACTATGAAAGTTTTTGATCTTTAACCAACTTTTTCCTGTGATTTTTACTAGTTTCTTCTTTTCATATAACTTTTTCTGCTCTTTTACCTACTTTTGCCATGGAAAATCTGATTATTTTCTCAATATTTTTATATTATATACTATATATACTGCGCTGAAACCCGCATTTCCTAAACTACTATGAAAGTTTTTGATCTTTAACCAACTTTTTCTGTCATTTTTACTAGTTTCTTCTTTTCATATAACTTTTTCTGCTCTTTTACCTACATTTTTCATGGAAAATCTGATTATTTTCTCAATATTTTTATATTATACTGCTATTTTTATATATATACTGCGCTGAAACCCGCAATTGCTAAACTAGTATGAAAGTTTTTGATCTTTAACCAACTTTTTCCTGTGATTTTTACTAGTTTCTTCTTTTCATATAACTTTTTCTGCTCTTTTACCTACGTTTTTCATGGAAAATCTGATTATTTTCTCAATATTTTTATATTTTACTGCTACTTTTATATATATACTGCGCTGAAACCCGCATTTCCTAAACTACTATGAAAGCTTTTGATCTTTAATCAACTTTTTCCTGTGATTTTTACTAGTTTCTTCTTTTCATATAACTTTTTCTGCTCTTTTACCTACATTTTTCATGGAAAATCTGATTATTCTCTCAATATTTTTATATTATATATATATATATACTGCGCTGAAACCCGCATTTCCTATACAAGTATGAAAGTTTTTGATCTTTAACCAACTTTTTCCTGTGATTTTTACTAGTCTTTTCATATAACTTTTTCTGCTCTTTTACCTACTTTTTTCATGGAAAATCTGATTATTTTCTCAATATTTTTATAATATATATATATATACTGCGCTGAAACCCGCATTTCCTAAACTACTATGAAAGTTTTTGATCTTTAACCAACATTTTCCTGTGATTTTTACTAGTTTCTTCTTTTCATATAACTTTTTCTGCTCTTTTACCCACATTTTTCATGGAAAATCTGATTATTTTCTCAATATTTTTATATTATACTGCTATTTATATATATATACTGTGCTGAAACCCGCATTTCCTATACTAGTATGAAAGTTTTTGATCTTTAACCAACTTTTTCCTGTGATTTTTACTAGTCTTTTCATATAACTTTTTCTGCTCTTTTACCTACTTTTTTCATGGAAAATCTGATTATTTTCTCAATATTTTTATAATATATATATATATACTGCGCTGAAACCCGCATTTCCTAAACTACTATGAAAGTTTTTGATCTTTAACCAACATTTTCCTGTGATTTTTACTAGTTTCTTCTTTTCATATAACTTTTTCTGCTCTTTTACCTACATTTTTCATGGAAAATCTGATTATTTTCTCAATATTTTTATATTATACTGCTATTTTTATATATATACTGTGCTGAAACCCGCATTTCCTAAACTACTATGAAAGTTATTGATCTTTAACCAACTTTTTCCTGTGGTTTTTACTAGTTTCTTCTTTTCATATAACTTTTTCTGCTCTTTTACCTACATTTTTCATGGAAAATCTGATTATTTTCTCAATATTTTTATATTATACTGCTATTTTTATATATATACTGCGCTGAAACCCGCAATTGCTAAACTAGTATGAAAGTTTTTGATCTTTAACCAACTTTTTCCTGTGATTTTTACTAGTTTCTTCTTTTCATATAACTTTTTCTGCTCTTTTACCTACGTTTTTCATGGAAAATCTGATTATTTTCTCAATATTTTTATATTATACTGCTACTTTTATATATATACTGCGCTGAAACCCGCATTTCCTAAACTACTATGAAAGCTTTTGATCTTTAATCAACTTTTTCCTATGATTTTTACTAGTTTCTTCTTTTCATATAACTTTTTCTGCTCTTTTACCTATATTTTTCATGGAAAATCTGATTATTTTCTCAATATTTTTATATTATATATATATATATACTGCGCTGAAACCCGCATTTCCTATACTAGTATGAAAGTTTTTGATCTTTAACCAACTTTTTCCTGTGATTTTTACTAGTCTTTTCATATAACTTTTTCTGCTCTTTTACCTACTTTTTTCATGGAAAATCTGATTATTTTCTCAATATTTTTATAATATATATATATATACTGCGCTGAAACCCGCATTTCCTAAACTACTATGAAAGTTTTTGATCTTTAACCAACATTTTCCTGTGATTTTTACTAGTTTCTTCTTTTCATATAACTTTTTCTGCTCTTTTACCTACATTTTTCATGGAAAATCTGATTATTTTCTCAATATTTTTATATTATACTGCTATTTTTATATATATACTGCGCTGAAACCCGCATTTCCTAAACTACTATGAAAGTTATTGATTTTTAACCAACTTTTTCCTGTGATTTTTACTAGTTTCTTCTTTTCATATAACTTTTTCTGCTCTTTTACCTACATTTTTCATGGAAAATCTGATTATTTTCTCAATATTTTTATATTATACTGCTATTTTTATATATATACTGCGCTGAAACCCGCATTTCCTAAACTACTATGAAAATTTTTGATCTTTAACCAACTTTTTCCTGTGATTTTTACTAGTTTCTTCTTTTCATATAACTTTTTCTGCTCTTTTACCTACATTTATCATGGAAAATCTGATTATTATCTCAATATTTTTATATTATACTGCTATTTTTATATATACTGCGCTGAAACCCGCATTTCCTAAACTACTATGAAAGCTTTTGATCTTTAATCAACTTTTTCCTGTGATTTTTACTAGTTTCTTCTTTTCATATAACTTTTTCTGCTCTTTTACCTACATTTTTCATGGAAAATCTGATTATTTTCTCAATATTTTTATATTATATATATATATATACTGCGCTGAAACCCGCATTTCCTATACTAGTATGAAAGTTTTTGATCTTTAACCAACTTTTTCCTGTGATTTTTACTAGTCTTTTCATATAACTTTTTCTGCTCTTTTACCTACTTTTTTCATGGAAAATCTGATTATTTTCTCAATATTTTTATAATATATATATATATACTGCGCTGAAACCCGCATTTCCTAAACTACTATGAAAGTTTTTGATCTTTAACCAACATTTTCCTATGATTTTTACTAGTTTCTTCTTTTCATATAACTTTTTCTGCTCTTTTACCTACATTTTTCATGGAAAATCTGATTATTTTCTCAATATTTTTATATTATACTGCTATTTATATATATATACTGTGCTGAAACCCGCATTTCCTAAACTACTATGAAAGTTATTGATCTTTAACCAACTTTTTCCTGTGGTTTTTACTAGTTTCTTCTTTTCATATAACTTTTTCTGCTCTTTTACCTACTTTTGCCATTGAAAATCTGATTATTTTCTCAATATTTTTATATTATATACTATATATACTGCGCTGAAACCCGCATTTCCTAAACTTCTATGAAAGTTATTGATCTTTAACCAACTTTTTCCTGTGATTTTTACTAGTTTCTTCTTTTCATATAACTTTTTCTGCTCTTTTACCTACATTTTTCATGGAAAATCTGATTATTTTCTCAATATTTTTATATTATACTGCTATTTTTATATATATACTGCGCTGAAACCCGCATTTCCTAAACTACTATGAAAGTTATTGATTTTTAACCAACTTTTTCCTGTGATTTTTACTAGTTTCTTCTTTTCATATAACTTTTTCTGCTCTTTTACCTACATTTTTCATGGAAAATCTGATTATTTTCTCAATATTTTTATATTATACTGCTATTTTTATATATATACTGCGCTGAAACCCGCATTTCCTAAACTACTATGAAAGTTATTGATCTTTAACCAACTTTTTCCTGTGATTTTTACTAGTTTCTTCTTTTCATATAACTTTTTCTGCTCTTTAACCTACTTTTTTCATGGAAAATCTGATTATTTTCTCAATATTTTTATATTATATATATACTGCGCTGAAACCCGCATTTCCTAAGCTATGATGAAAGTTTTTGATCTTTAACCAACTTTTTAATGTGAATTTTACTAGTTTCTTCTTTTCATATAACTTTTTCTGCTCTTTTACCTACTTTTTTCATGGAAAATCTGATCATTTTCTCAATATTTTTATATTATACTGCTATTTTTATATATATACTGCGCTGAAACCCGCATTTCCTAAACAACTATGAAAATTTTTGATCTTTAACCAACTTTTTCCTGTGGTTTTTACTAGTTTCTTCTTTTCATATAACTTTTTCTGCTCTTTTACCTACATTTTTCATGGAAAATCTGATTATTTTCTCAATATTTTTATATTATACTGCTATTTTTATATATATACTGCGCTGAAACCCGCATTTCCTAAACAACTATGAAAATTTTTGATCTTTAACCAACTTTTTCCTGTGATTTTTACTAGTTTCTTCTTTTCATATAACTTTTTCTGCTCTTTTACCTACATTTATCATGGAAAATCTGATTATTATCTCAATATTTTTATATTATACTGCTATTTTTATATATACTGCGCTGAAACCCGCATTTCCTAAACTACTATGAAAGCTTTTGATCTTTAACCAACTTTTTCCTGTGATTTTTACTAGTTTCTTCTTTTCATATAACTTTTTCTGCTCTTTTACCTACTTTTTTCATGGAAAATCTGATTATTTTCTCAATATTTTTATATTATATATATACTGCGCTGAAACCCGCATTTCCTAAGCTACCATGAAAGTTTTTGATCTTTAACCAACTTTTTAATGTGAATTTTACTAGTTTCTTCTTTTCATATAACTTTTTCTGCTCTTTTACCTACTTTTTTCATGGAAAATCTGATTATTTTCTCAATATTTTTATATTATACTGCTATTTTTATATATATACTGCGCTGAAACCCGCATTTCCTAAACAACTATGAAAATTTTTGATCTTTAACCAACTTTTTCCTGTGGTTTTTACTAGTTTCTTCTTTTCATATAACTTTTTCTGCTCTTTTACCTACATTTTTCATGGAAAATCTGATTATTTTCTCAATATTTTTATATTATACTGCTATTTTTATATATATACTGCGCTGAAACCCGCATTTCCTAAACAACTATGAAAATTTTTGATCTTTAACCAACTTTTTCCTGTGATTTTTACTAGTTTCTTCTTTTCATATAACTTTTTCTGCTCTTTTACCTACATTTTTCATGGAAAATCTGATTATTTTCTCAATATTTTTATATTATACTGCTATTTTTATATATACTGCGCTGAAACCCGCATTTCCTAAACTACTATGAAAGTTTTTGATCTTTAACCAACTTTTTCCTGTGATTTTTACTAGTTTCTTCTTTTCATATAACTTTTTCTGCTCTTTTACCTACTTTTTTCATGGAAAATCTGATTATTTTCTCAATATTCTTATATTATATATATACTGCGCTGAAACCCGCATTTCCTAAGCTACCATGAAAGTTTTTGATCTTTAACCAACTTTTTAATGTGAATTTTACTAGTTTCTTCTTTTCATATAACTTTTTCTGCTCTTTTACCTACTTTTTTCATGGAAAATCTGATTATTTTCTCAATATTTTTATATTATACTGCTATTTTTTATATATATACTGTGCTGAAACCCGCATTTCCTAAACTACTATGAAAGTTTTTGATCTTTAACCAACTTTTTCCTGTGATTTTTACTAGTTTCTTCTTTTCATATAACTTTTTCTGCTCTTTTACCTACTTTTTTCATGGAAAATCTGATTATTTTCTCAATATTTTTATAATATGTATATATATATACTGCGCTGAAACCCGCATTTCCTAAACTACTATGAAAGTTTTTGATCTTTAACCAACATTTTCCTGTGATTTTTACTAGTTTCTTCTTTTCATATAACTTTTTCTGCTCTTTTACCTACATTTTTCATGGAAAATCTGATTATTTTCTCAATATTTTTATATTATACTGCTATTTTTATATATATACTGCGCTGAAACCCGCATTGCCTAAACTACCATGAAAGTTTTTGATCTTTAACCAACTTTTTCCTGTGGTTTTTACTAGTTTCTTCTTTTCATATAACTTTTTCTGCTCTTTTACCTACTTTTGCCATGGAAAATCTGATTATTTTCTCAATATTTTTATATTATATACTATATATACTGCGCTGAGACCCGCATTTCCTAAACTTCTATGAAAGTTTTTGATCTTTAACCAACTTTTTCCTGTGATTTTTACTAGTTTCTTCTTTTCATATAACTTTTTCTGCTCTTTTACCTACATTTATCATGGAAAATCTGATTATTATCTCAATATTTTTATATTATACTGCTATTTTTATATATACTGCGCTGAAACCCGCATTTCCTAAACTACTATGAAAGTTTTTGATCTTTAACCAACTTTTTCCTGTGATTTTTACTAGTTTCTTCTTTTCATATAACTTTTTCTGCTCTTTTACCTACTTTTTTCATGGAAAATCTGATTATTTTCTCAATATTTTTATATTATATATATACTGCGCTGAAACCCGCATTTCCTAAGCTACCATGAAAGTTTTTGATCTTTAACCAACTTTTTAATGTGAATTTTACTAGTTTCTTCTTTTCATATAACTTTTTCTGCTCTTTTACCTACTTTTTTCATGGAAAATCTGATTATTTTCTCAATATTTTTATATTATACTGCTATTTTTATATATATACTGCGCTGAAACCCGCATTTCCTAAACTACTATGAAAGGTTTTGATCTTTAACCAACTTTTTCCTGTGATTTTTACTAGTTTCTTCTTTTCATATAACTTTTTCTGCTCTTTTACCTACATTTTTCATGGAAAATCTGATTATTTTCTCAATATTTTTATATTATATATATACTGCGCTGAAACCCGCACTTCCTTAACTACTATGAAAGTTTTTGATCTTTAACCAACTTTTTCCTGTGATTTTTACTAGTTTCTTCTTTTCATATAACTTTTTCTGCTCTTTTACCTACATTTTTCATGGAAAATCTGATTATTTTCTCAATATTTTTATATTATATATATATACTGCGCTGAAACCCGCATTTCCTAAACTACTATGAAAGTTTTTGATCTTTAACCAACTTTTTCCTGTGATTTTTACTAGTTTCTTTTTTTCATATAACTTTTTCTGCTCTTTTACCTACTTTTGTCATGGAAAATCTGATTATTTTCTCAATATTTTTATATTATATATATATACTGCGCTGAAACCCGCATTTCCTAAACTACAATGAAAGTTTTTGATCTTTAACCAACTTTTTCCTGTGATTTTTACTAGTTTCTTCTTTTCATATAACTTTGTCTGCTCTTTTACCTACTTTTGCCATGGAAAATCTGATTATTTTCTCAATATTTTTATATTATATACTATATATACTGCGCTGAAACCCGCATTTCCTAAACTACTATGAAAGTTTTTGATCTTTAACCAACTTTTTCTGTCATTTTTACTAGTTTCTTCTTTTCATATAACTTTTTCTGCTCTTTTACCTACATTTTTCATGGAAAATCTGATTATTTTCTCAATATTTTTATATTATACTGCTATTTTTATATATATACTGCGCTGAAACCCGCAATTGCTAATCTAGTATGAAAGTTTTTGATCTTTAACCAACTTTTTCCTGTGATTTTTACTAGTTTCTTCTTTTCATATAACTTTTTCTGCTCTTTTACCTACGTTTTTCATGGAAAATCTGATTATTTTCTCAATATTTTTATATTATACTGCTACTTTTATATATATACTGCGCTGAAACCCGCATTTCCTAAACTACTATGAAAGCTTTTGATCTTTAATCAACTTTTTCCTGTGATTTTTACTAGTTTCTTCTTTTCATATAACTTTTTCTGCTCTTTTACCTACATTTTT
>CAKAIZ010000390.1:0-19447 GCA_916610145.1 Eristalis arbustorum | reverse complement strand
CATAGTAGTTCAGGAAATGCGGGTTTCAGCGCAGTATATATATAAAAATAGCAGTATAATATAAAAATATTGAGAAAATAATCAGATTTTCCATGAAAATGTAGGTAAAAGAGCAGAAAAAGTTATATGAAAAGAAGAAACTAGTTAAAATCACAGGAAAAAGTCGGTTAAAGATCAAAAACTTTCATAGTAGTTCAGGAAATGCGGGTTTCAGCCCAGTATATATATATATAATATAAAAATATTGAGAAAATAATTAGATTTTCCAAGAAAAATGTAAGTAAAAGAGCAGAATAAGTTATATGAAAAGAAGAAACTAGTAAAAACCACAGGAAAAAGTTGGTTAAAGATCAAAAACTTTTATAGTAGTTCAGGAAATGCGGGTTTCAGCGCAGTATATATATAAAAATAGCAGTATAATATAAAAATATTGAGAAAATAATTTGATTTTCCATGAAAAATGTAGGTAAAAGAGCAGAAAAAGTTATATGAAAAGAAGAAACTAGTAAAAATCACAGGAAAAAGTCGGTTAAAGATCAAAACTTTCATAGTAGTTCAGGAAATGCGGGTTTCAGCGCAGTATATATATATATAATATAAAAATATTGAGAAAATAATCAGATTTTCCAAGAAAAATGTAAGTAAAATAGCAGAAAAAGTTATATGAAAAGAAGAAACTAGTAAAAACCACAGGAAAAAAATGGTTAAAGATCAAAAGCCTTTATAGTAGTTCAGGAAATGCGGGTTTCAGCGCAGTATATATATAAAAATAGCAGTATAATTTAAAAATATTGAGAAAATAATCAGATTTTCCATGAAAAATGTAGGTAAAAGAGCAGAAAAAGTTATATGAAAAGAAGAAACTAGTAAGAATCACAGGAAAAAGTCGGTTAAAGATCAAAAACTTTCATAGTAGTTCAGGAAATGCGGGTTTCAGCGCAGTATATATATAAAATAGCAGTATAATATAAAAATATTGAGAAAATAATCAGATTTTCCATGAAAAATGTAGGTAAAAGAGCAGAAAAAGTTACATGAAAAGAAGAAACTAGTAAAAATCACAGGAAAAAGTCGGTTAAAGATCAAAAACTTTCATAGTAGTTCAGGAAATGCGGGTTTCAGCGCAGTATATATATATATATAATATAAAAATATTGAGAAAATAATCAGATTTTCCATGAAAAATGTAGGTAAAAGAGCAGAAAAAGTTATATGAAAAGAAGAAACTAGTAAAAATCACAGGAAAAAGTCGGTTAAAGATCAAAAACTTTCATAGTAGTTCAGGAAATGCGGGTTTTAGCGCAGTATATATATATATATAATATAAAAATATTGAGAAAATATTCAGATTTTCCGTGAAAAATGTAGGTAAAAGAGCAGAAAAAGTTATATGAAAAGAAGAAACTAGTCAAAATCACAGGAAAAAGTTGGTTAAAGATGAAAAACTTTTATTGTAGTTCAGGAAATGCGGGTTTCAGCGCAGTATATATATAAAAATAGCAGTATAATATAAAAATATTGAGAAAATAATCAGATTTTCCATGAAAAATGTAGGTAAAAGAGCAGAAAAAGTTGTATGAAAAGAAGAAACTAGTCAAAATCACAGGAAAAAGTTGGTTAAAGATCAAAAACTTTCATAGTAGTTCAGGAAATGCGGGTTTCAGCGCAGTATATATATATATATATATAATATAAAAATATTGAGAATATAATCAGATTTTCCATGAAAAATGTAGGTAAAAAAGCAGAAAAAGTTATATGAAAAGAAGAAACTAGTAAAAATCACAGGAAAAAGTCGGTTAAAGTTCAAAAACTTTCATAGTAGTTCAGGAAATGCGGGTTTCAGCGCAGTATATATATAAAAATAGCAGTATAATATAAAAATATTGAGAAAATAATCAGATTTTCCATGAAAAATGTAGGTAAAAGAGCAGAAAAAGTTGTATGAAAAGAAGAAACTAGTCAAAATCACAGGAAAAAGTTGGTTAAAGATCAAAAACTTTCATAGTAGTTCAGGAAATGCGGGTTTCAGCGCAGTATATATATATATATATATATAATATAAAAATATTGAGAATATAATCAGATTTTCCATGAAAAATGTAGGTAAAAAAGCAGAAAAAGTTATATGAAAAGAAGAAACTAGTAAAAATCACAGGAAAAAGTCGGTTAAAGTTCAAAAACTTTCATAGTAGTTCAGGAAATGCGGGTTTCAGCGCAGTATATATATAAAAATAGCAGTATAATATAAAAATATTGAGAAAATAATCAGATTTTCCATGAAAAATGTAGGTAAAAGAGCAGAAAAAGTTATATGAAAAGAAGAAACTAGTAAAAATCACAGGAAAAAGTTGGTTAAAGATCAAAAACTTTCATAGTAGTTCAGGAAATGCGGGTTTCAGCGCAGTATATATATATATATAATATAAAAATATTGAGAAAATAATCAGATTTTCCATGAAAAATGTAGGTAAAAGAGCAGAAAAAGTTATATGAAAAGAAGAAACTAGTAAAAATCACAAGAAAAAGTCGGTCAAAGATCAAAAACTTTCATAGTAGTTCAGGAAATGCGGGTTTCAGCGCAGTATATATATATATATATATAATATAAAAATATTGAAAAAATATTCAGATTTTCCATGAAAAATGTAGGTAAAAGAGCAGAAAAAGTTATATGAAAAGAAGAAACTAGTCAAAATCACAGGAAAAAGTTGGTTAAAGATCAAAAGCTTTTATAGTAGTTCAGGAAATGCGGGTTTCAGCGCAGTATATATATAAAAATAGCAGTATAATATAAAAATATTGAGAAAATAATTTGATTTTCCATGAAAAATGTAGGTAAAAGAGCAGAAAAAGTTATATGAAAAGAAGAAACTAGTCAAAATCACAGGAAAAAGTTGGTTAAAGATCAAAAACTTTTATAGTAGTTCAGGAAATGCGGGTTTCAGCGCAGTATATATATATATAATATAAAAATATTGAGAAAATAATCAGATTTTCCATGAAAAATGTAGGTAAAAGAGCAGAAAAAGTTATATGAAAAGAAGAAACTAGTAAAAATCACAGGAAAAAGTTGGTTAAAGATCAAAAACTTTCATAGTAGTTCAGGAAATGCGGGTTTCAGCGCAGTATATATATATATATATATAATATAAAAATATTGAGAAAATAATCAGATTTTCCATGAAAAATGTAGGTAAAAGAGCAGAAAAAGTTATATGAAAAGAAGAAACTAGTAAAAATCACAAGAAAAAGTCGGTCAAAAATCAAAAACTTTCATAGTAGTTCAGGAAATGCGGGTTTCAGCGCAGTATATATATATATATATAATATAAAAATATTGAGAAAATATTCAGATTTTCCATGAAAAATGTAGGTAAAAGAGCAGAAAAAGTTATATGAAAAGAAGAAACTAGTCAAAATCACAGGAAAAAGTTGGTTAAAGATCAAAAACTTTTATAGTAGTTCAGGAAATGCGGGTTTCAGTGCAGTATATATATATATAATATAAAAATATTGAGAAAATAATCAGATTTTCCAAGAAAAATGTAAGTAAAAGAGCAGAAAAAGTTATATGAAAAGAAGAAACTAGTAAAAACCACAGGAAAAAGTTGGTTAAAGATCAAAAGCTTTTATAGTAGTTCAGGAAATGCGGGTTTCAGCGCAGTATATATATAAAAATAGCAGTATAATATAAAAATATTGAGAAAATAATCAGATTTTCCATGAAAAATGTAGGTAAAAGAGCAGAAAAAGTTATATGAAAAGAATAAACTAGTCAAAATCACAGGAAAAAGTTGGTTAAAGATCAAAAACTTTTATAGTAGTTCAGGAAATGCGGGTTTCAGCGCAGTATATATATATATAATATAAAAATATTGAGAAAATAATCAGATTTTCCAAGAAAAATGTAAGTAAAAGAGCAGAAAAAGTTATATGAAAAGGAAAAACTAGTAAAAATCACAGGAAAAAGTCGGTTAAAGATCAAAAACTTTCATAGTAGTTCAGGAAATGCGGGTTTCAGCGCAGTATATATATATATATATTATATAAAAATATTGAGAAAATAATCAGATTTTCCATGAAAAATGTAGGTAAAAGAGCAGAAAAAGTTATATGAAAAGAAGAAACTAGTAAAAATCACAAGAAAAAGTCGGTTAAAGATCAAAAACTTTCATAGTAGTTCAGGAAATGCGGGTTTCAGCGCAGTATATATATATATATAATATAAAAATATTGAGAAAATAATCAGATTTTCCAAGAAAAATGTAAGTAAAAGAGCAGAAAAAGTTATATGAAAAGAAGAAACTAGTAAAAACCACAGGAAAAAGTTGGTTTAAGATCAAAAACTTTTATAGTAGTTCAGGAAATGCGGGTTTCAGCGCAGTATATATATAAAAATAGCAGTATAATATAAAAATATTGAGAAAATAATCAGATTTTCCATGAAAAATGTAGGTAAAAGAGCAGAAAAAGTTATATGAAAACAAGAAACTAGTCAAAATCACAGGAAAAAGTCGGTTAAAGATCAAAAACTTTCATAGTAGTTCAGGAAATGCGGGTTTCAGCGCAGTATATATATATAAATAATAGTATAATATAAAAATATTGAGAAAATATTCAGATTTTCCATGAAAAATGTAGGTAAAAGAGCAGAAAAAGTTATATGAAAAGAAGAAACTAGTAAAAATCACAGGAAAAAGTAGGTTAAAGATCAGATACTTTCATAGTAGTTCAGGAAATGCGGGTTTCAGCGCAGTATATATATAAAAATAGCAGTATAATATAAAAATATTGAGAAAATAATTTGATTTTCCATGAAAAATGTAGGTAAAAGAGCAGAAAAAGTTATATGAAAAGAAGAAACTAGTAAACATTACAAGAAAAAGTTGGTTAAAGATACAAAATTTTTCATAGTAGTTCAGGAAATGCGGGTTTCAGCGCAGTATATATATAAAAATAGCAGTATAATATAAAAATATTGAGCAAATAATCAGATTTTCCATTAAAACTGTAGGTAAAAGAGCAGAAAAAGTTATATGAAAAGAAGAAACTAGTCAAAATCACAGGAAAAAGTTGGTTAAAGATCAAAAACTTTTATAGTTGTTCAGGAAATGCGGGTTTCAGCGCAGTATATAAATATATATATATATAATATAAAAATATTGAGAAAATAATCAGATTTTCCATGAAAAATGTAGGTAAAGAGCAGAAAAAGCTATATGAAAAGAAGAAACTAGTAAAAATCACAGGAAAAGGTCGGTTAAAGATCAAAAACTTTCATAGTAGTTCAGGAAATGCGGGTTTCAGCGCAGTATATATATAAAAATAGCAGTATAATATAAAAATATTGAGAAAATAATCAGATTTTCCATGAAAAATGTAGGTAAAAGAGCAGAAAAAGTTATATGAAAAGAAGAAACTAGTCAAAATCACAGGAAAAAGTTGGTTAAAGATCAAAAACTTTTATAGTAGTTCAGGAAATGCGGGTTTCAGCGCAGTATATATATAAAAATAGCAGTATAATATAAAAATATTGAGAAAATAATCTGATTTTCCATGAAAAATGTAGGTAAAAGAGCAGAAAAAGTTATATGAAAAGAAGAAACTAGTAAAAATTACAGGAAAAAGTTGGTTAAGGATACAAAATTTTTCATAGTAGTTCAGGAAATGCGGGTTTCAGCGGAGTATATATATATATATATAATATTAAAATATTGAGAAAATAATCAGATTTTCCATGAAAAATGTAGGTAAAAGAGCAGAAAAAGTTATATGAAAAGAAGAAACTAGTAAAAATCACAGGAAAAAGTCGGTTAAAGATCAAAAACTTTCATAGTAGTTCAGGAAATGCGGGTTTCAGCGCAGTATATATATATATAATATAAAAATATTGGGAAAATATTCAGATTTTCCATGAAAAATGTAGGTAAAAGAGCAGAAAAAGTTATATGAAAAGAAGAAACTAGTCAAAATCACAGGAAAAAGTTGGTTAAAGATCAAAAACTTTTATAGTAGTTCAGGAAATGCGGGTTTCAGCGCAGTATCTATATAAAAATAGCAGTATAATATAAAAATATTGAGAAAATAATCAGATTTTCCATGAAAAATGTAGGTAAAAGATCAGAAAAAGTTATATGAAAAGAATAAACTAGTCAAAATCACAGGAAAAAGTTGGTTAAAGATCAAAAACTTGTATAGTAGTTCAGGAAATGCGGGTTTCAGCGCAGTATATATATATATAATATAAAAATATTGAGAAAATATTCAGATTTTCCATGAAAAATGTAGGTAAAAGAGCAGAAAAAGTTATATGAAAAGAAGAAACTAGTCAAAATCACAGGAAAAAGTCGGTTAAAGATCAAAACCCTTCATAGTAGTTCAGGAAATGCGGGTTTCAGCGCAGTATATATAAAAATAGCAGTATAATATAAAAATATTGAGAAATAATTAGATTTTCCATGAAAAATGTAGGTAAAAGAGCAGAAAAAGTTATATGAAAAGAAGAAACTAGTCAAAATCACAGGAAAAAGTTGGTTAAAGATCAAAAACTTTTATAGTAGTTCAGGAAATGCGGGTTTCAGCGCAGTATATATATAAATATAGAAGTATAATATAAAAATATTGAGAAAATAATCTGATTTTCCATGAAAAATGTAGGTAAAAGAGCAGAAAAAGTTATATGAAAAGAAGAAACTAGCAAACATTACAAGAAAAAGTTGGTTAAAGATACAAAATTTTTCATAGTAGTTCAGGAAATGCGGGTTTCAGCGCAGTATATATATAAAAATAGCAGTATAATATAAAAATATTGAGCAAATAATCAGATTTTCCATTAAAACTGTAGGTAAAAGAGCAGAAAAAGTTATATGAAAAGAAGAAACTAGTCAAAATCACAGGAAAAAGTTGGTTAAAGATCAAAAACTTTTATAGTTGTTCAGGAAATGCGGGTTTCAGCGCAGTATATATATAAAAATAGCAGTATAATATAGAAATATTGAGAAAATAATCAGATTTTCCATGAAAAATGTAGGTAAAAGAGCAGAAAAAGTTTTATGAAAAGAAGAAACTAGTAAAAATCACAGGAAAAAGTCGGTTAAAGATCAAAAACTTTCATAGTAGTTCAGGAAATGCGGGTTTCAGAGCAGTATATAAATATATATATATATAATATAAAAATATTGAGAAAATAATCAGATTTTCCATGAAAAATGTAGGTAAAAGAGCAGAAAAAGCTATATGAAAAGAAGAAACTAGTAAAAATCACAGGAAAAGGTCGGTTAAAGATCAAAAACTTTCATAGTAGTTCAGGAAATGCGGGTTTCAGCGCAGTATATATATAAAAATAGCAGTATAATATAAAAATATTGAGAAAATAATTAGATTTTCCATGAAAAATGTAGGTAAAAGAGCAGAAAAAGTTATATGAAAAGAAGAAACTAGTCAAAATCACAGGAAAAAGTTGGTTAAAGATCAAAAACTTTTATAGTAGTTCAGGAAATGCGGGTTTCAGCGCAGTATATATATAAAAATAGCAGTATAATATAAAAATATTGAGAAAATAATCTGATTTTCCATGAAAAATGTAGGTAAAAGAGCAGAAAAAGTTATATGAAAAGAAGAAACTAGTAAAAATTACAGGAAAAAGTTGGTTAAAGATACAAAATTTTTCATAGTAGTTCAGGAAATGCGGGTTTCAGCGGAGTATATATATATATATAATATTAAAATATTGAGAAAATAATCAGATTTTCCATGAAAAATGTAGGTAAAAGAGCAGAAAAAGTTATATGAAAAGAAGAAACTAGTACAAATCACAGGAAAAAGTCGGTTAAAGATCAAAAACTTTAATAGTACTTCAGGAAATGCGGGTTTCAGCGCAGTATATATATATATATAATATACAAATATTGAGAAAATAATCAGATTTTCCATGAAAAATGTAGGTAAAAGAGCAGAAAAAGTTATATGAAAAGAAGAAACTAGTCAAAATCACAGGAAAAAGTTGGTTAAAGATCAACAACTTTTATAGTAGTTCAGGAAATGCGGGTTTCAGCGCAGTATATATACAAAAATAGCAGTATAATATAAAGATATTGAGAAAATAATCAGATTTTCCATGAAAAATGTAGGTAAAAGAGCAGAAAAAGTTATATGAAAAGAAGAAACTAGTAAAAATCACAGGAAAAAGTCGGTTAAAGATCAAAAACTTTCATAGTAGTTCAGGAAATGCGGGTTTCAGCGCAGTATATATATAAAAATAGCATTATAATATAAAAATATTGAGAAAATAATCAGATTTTCCATGAAAAATGTAGGTAAAAGAGCAGAAAAAGTTATATGAAAAGAAGAAACTAGTAAAAATCACAGGAAAAAGTCGGTTAAAGATCAAAAACTTTCATTGTAGTTCAGGAAATGCGGGTTTCAGCGCAGTATATATATAAAAATAGCAGTATAATATAAAAATATTGAGAAAATAATCAGATTTTCCATGAAAAATGTAGGTAAAAGAGCAGAAAAAGTTATATGAAAAGAAGAAACTAGTCAAAATCACAGGAAAAAGTTGGTTAAAGATCAAAAACTTTTATAGTAGTTCAGGAAATGCGGGTTTCAGCGCAGTATATATATAAAAATAGCAGTATAATATAAAAATATTGAGAAAATAATCAGATTTTCCATGAAAAATGTAGGTAAAAGAGCAGAAAAAGTTATATGAAAGAAGAAACTAGTAAAAATCACAGGCAAAAGTCGGTTAAAGTTCAAAAACTTTCATAGTAGTTCAGGAAATGCAGGTTTCAGCGCAGTATATGTATATAAATATAATATAAAAATATTGAGAAAATAATCAGATTTTCCATGAAAAATGTAGGTACAAGAGCAGAAAAAGTTATATGAAAAGAAGAAACTAGTCAAAATCACAGGAAAAAGTTGGTTAAAGATCAAAAACTTTTATAGTAGTTCAGGAAATGCGGGTTTCAGCGCAGTATATATATAAAAATAGCAGTATAATATAAAAATATTGAGAAAATAATCAGATTTTCCATAAAAAATGTAGGTAAAAGAGCAGAAAAAGTTATATAAAAAGAAGAAACTAGTCAAAACCACAGGAAAAAGTTGGTTAAAGATCAAAAACTTTTATAGTAGTTCAGGAAATGCGGGTTTCAGCGCAGTATATATATAAAAATAGCAGTATAATATAAAAATATTGAGAAAATAATCAGATTTTCCATGAAAAATGTAGGTAAAAGAGCAGAAAAAGTTATAAGAAAAGAAGAAACTAGTAAAAATCACAGGAAAAAGTTGGTTAAAGATCAAAACTTTCATAGTAGTTCAGAAAATGCGGGTTTCAGGGCAGTTTATATTATATATATATAATATAAAAATATTGAGAAAATAATCAGATTTTCCATGAAAAATGTAGGTAAAAGAGCAGAAAAAGTTATATGAAAAGAAGAAACTAGTAAAAATCACAGGAAAAAGTTGGTTAAAGATCAAACAATTTTTTAGTAGTTCAGGAAATGCGTTTTTCAGCGCAGTATATATATATATATATAATATAAAAATATTGAGAAAATAATCAGATTTTCCATGAAAAATGTAGGTAAAAGAGCAGAAAAAGTTATATGAAAAGAAGAAACTAGTAAAAATCACAGGAAAAAGTCGGTTAAAGATCAAAAACTTTCATAGTAGTTCAGGAAATGCGGGTTTCAGCGCAGTATATGTGTTATATATATAAAAATATTGAGAAAATAATCAGATTTTCCATGAAAAATGTAGGTAAAAGAGCAGAAAAAGTTATATATATATATATAATATACAAATATTGAGAAAATAATCAGATTTTCCATGAAAAATGTAGGTAAAAGAGCAGAAAAAGTTATATGAAAAGAAGAAACTAGTCAAAATCACAGGAAAAAGTTGGTTAAAGATCAACAACTTTTATAGTAGTTCAGGAAATGCGGGTTTCAGCGCAGTATATATACAAAAATAGCAGTATAATATAAAGATATTGAGAAAATAATCAGATTTTCCATGAAAAATGTAGGTAAAAGAGCAGAAAAAGTTATATGAAAAGAAGAAACTAGTAAAAATCACAGGAAAAAGTCGGTTAAAGATCAAAAACTTTCATAGTAGTTCAGGAAATGCGGGTTTCAGCGCAGTATATATATAAAAATAGCATTATAATATAAAAATATTGAGAAAATAATCAGATTTTCCATGAAAAATGTAGGTAAAAGAGCAGAAAAAGTTATATGAAAAGAAGAAACTAGTAAAAATCACAGGAAAAAGTCGGTTAAAGATCAAAAACTTTCATTGTAGTTCAGGAAATGCGGGTTTCAGCGCAGTATATATATAAAAATAGCAGTATAATATAAAAATATTGAGAAAATAATCAGATTTTCCATGAAAAATGTAGGTAAAAGAGCAGAAAAAGTTATATGAAAAGAAGAAACTAGTCAAAATCACAGGAAAAAGTTGGTTAAAGATCAAAAACTTTTATAGTAGTTCAGGAAATGCGGGTTTCAGCGCAGTATATATATAAAAATAGCAGTATAATATAAAAATATTGAGAAAATAATCAGATTTTCCATGAAAAATGTAGGTAAAAGAGCAGAAAAAGTTATATGAAAGAAGAAACTAGTAAAAATCACAGGCAAAAGTCGGTTAAAGTTCAAAAACTTTCATAGTAGTTCAGGAAATGCAGGTTTCAGCGCAGTATATGTATATATATATAATATAAAAATATTGAGAAAATAATCAGATTTTCCATGAAAAATGTAGGTACAAGAGCAGAAAAAGTTATATGAAAAGAAGAAACTAGTCAAAATCACAGGAAAAAGTTGGTTAAAGATCAAAAACTTTTATAGTAGTTCAGGAAATGCGGGTTTCAGCGCAGTATATATATAAAAATAGCAGTATAATATAAAAATATTGAGAAAATAATCAGATTTTCCATAAAAAATGTAGGTAAAAGAGCAGAAAAAGTTATATAAAAAGAAGAAACTAGTCAAAACCACAGGAAAAAGTTGGTTAAAGATCAAAAACTTTTATAGTAGTTCAGGAAATGCGGGTTTCAGCGCAGTATATATATAAAAATAGCAGTATAATATAAAAATATTGAGAAAATAATCAGATTTTCCATGAAAAATGTAGGTAAAAGAGCAGAAAAAGTTATAAGAAAAGAAGAAACTAGTAAAAATCACAGGAAAAAGTTGGTTAAAGATCAAAAACTTTCATAGTAGTTCAGAAAATGCGGGTTTCAGGGCAGTATATATATATATATATAATATAAAAATATTGAGAAAATAATCAGATTTTCCATGAAAAATGTAGGTAAAAGAGCAGAAAAAGTTATATGAAAAGAAGAAACTAGTAAAAATCACAGGAAAAAGTTGGTTAAAGATCAAACAATTTTTTAGTAGTTCAGGAAATGCGTTTTTCAGCGCAGTATATATATATATATATAATATAAAAATATTGAGAAAATAATCAGATTTTCCATGAAAAATGTAGGTAAAAGAGCAGGAAAAGTTATATGAAAAGAAGAAACTAGTAAAAATCACAGGAAAAAGTCGGTTAAAGATCAAAAACTTTCATAGTAGTTCAGGAAATGCGGGTTTCAGCGCAGTATATGTGTTATATATATAAAAATATTGAGAAAATAATCAGATTTTCCATGAAAAATGTAGGTAAAAGAGCAGAAAAAGTTATATGAAAAGAAGAAACTAGTAAAAATCACAGGAAAAAGTCGGTTAAAGATCAAAAACTTTCATAGTAGTTCAGGAAATGCGGGCTTCAGCGCAGTATATATATACATATATATAACATAAAAATATTGAGAAAATAATCAGATTTTCCATGAAAAATGTAGGTAAAAGAGCAGAAAAAGTTATATGAAAAGAATAAACTAGTCAAAATCACAGGAAAAAGTTGGTTAAGGATCAACAACTTTTATAGTAGTTCAGGAAATGCGGGTTTCAGCGCAGTATATATATAAAAATAGCAGTATAATATAAAGATATTGAGAAAATAATCAGATTTTCCATGAAAAATGTAGGTAAAAGAGCAGAAAAATTTATATGAAAAGGAGAAACTAGTAAAAATCACAGGAAAAAGTCGGTTAAAGATCAAAAACTTTCATAGTAGTTCAGGAAATGCGGGTTTCAGCGCAGTATATATATATAAATAGCAGTATAATATAAAAATATTGAGAAAATAATTAGATTTTCCATGAAAAATGTAGGTAAAAGAGCAGAAAAAGTTATATGAAAAGAAGAAACTAGTAAAAATCACAGGAAAAAGTCGGTTAAAGTTCAAAAACTTTCATACTAGTTCAGGAAATGCGGGTTTCAGCGCAGTATATATATAAAAATAGCAGTATAATATAAAAATATTGAGAAAATAATCAGATTTTCCATGAAAAATGTAGGTAAAAGAGCAGAAAAAGTTATATGAAAAGAAGAAACTAGTAAAAATCACAGGAAAAAGTTGGTTAAAGATCAACAACTTTTATAGTAGTTCAGGAAATGCGGGTTTCAGTGCAGTATATATATAAAAATAGCAGTATAATATAAAGATATTGAGAAAATAATCAGATTTTCCATGAAAAATGTAGGTAAAAGAGCAGAAAAAGTTATATGAAAAGAAGAAACTAGTCAAAATCACAGGAAAAAGTTGGTTAAAGATCAACAACTTTTATAGTAGTTCAGGAAATGCGGGTTTCAGCGCAGTATATATATATAAATAGCAGTATAATATAAAAATATTGAGAAAATAATTAGATTTTCCATGAAAAATGTAGGTAAAAGAGCAGAAAAAGTTATATGAAAAGAAGAAACTAGTAAAAATCACAGGAAAAAGTCGGTTAAAGTTCAAAAACTTTCATACTAGTTCAGGAAATGCGGGTTTCAGCGCAGTATATATATAAAAATAGCAGTATAATATAAAAATATTGAGAAAATAATCAGATTTTCCATGAAAAATGTAGGTAAAAGAGCAGAAAAAGTTATATGAAAAGAAGAAACTAGTAAAAATCACAGGAAAAAGTTGGTTAAAGATCAACAACTTTTATAGTAGTTCAGGAAATGCGGGTTTCAGTGCAGTATATATATAAAAATAGCAGTATAATATAAAGATATTGAGAAAATAATCAGATTTTCCATGAAAAATGTAGGTAAAAGAGCAGAAAAAGTTATATGAAAAGAAGAAACTAGTCAAAATCACAGGAAAAAGTTGGTTAAAGATCAACAACTTTTATAGTAGTTCAGGAAATGCGGGTTTCAGCGCAGTATATATATATATATAATATAAAAATATTGAGAAAATAATCAGATTTTCCATGAAAAATGTAGGTAAAAGAGCAGAAAAAGTTATATGAAAAGAAGAAACTAGTCAAAATCACAGGAAAAAGTTGGTTAAAGATCAACAACTTTTATAGTAGTTCAGGAAATGCGGGTTTCAGCGCAGTATATATACAAAAATAGCAGTATAATATAAAGATATTGAGAAAATAATCAGATTTTCCATGAAAAATGTAGGTAAAAGAGCAGAAAAAGTTATATGAAAAGAAGAAACTAGTAAAAATCACAGGAAAAAGTCGGTTAAAGATCAAAAACTTTCATAGTAGTTCAGGAAATGCGGGTTTCAGCGCAGTATATATATAAAAATAGCATTATAATATAAAAATATTGAGAAAATAATCAGATTTTCCATGAAAAATGTAGGTAAAAGAGCAGAAAAAGTTATATGAAAAGAAGAAACTAGTCAAAATCACAGGAAAAAGTTGGTTAAAGATCAACAACTTTTATAGTAGTTCAGGAAATGCGGGTTTCAGTGCAGTATATATACAAAAATAGCAGTATAATATAAAGATATTGAGAAAATAATCAGAGTTTCCATGAAAAATGTAGGTAAAAGAGCAGAAAAAGTTATATGAAAAGAAGAAACTAGTAAAAATCACAGGAAAAAGTCGGTTAAAGATCAAAAACTTTCATAGTAGTTCAGGAAATGCGGGTTTCAGCGCAGTATATATATAAAAATAGCATTATAATATAAAAATATTGAGAAAATAATCAGATTTTCCATGAAAAATGTAGGTAAAAGAGCAGAAAAAGTTATATGAAAAGAAGAAACTAGTCAAAATCACAGGAAAAAGTTGGTTAAAGATCAAAAACTTTTATAGTAGTTCAGGAAATGCGGGTTTCAGCGCAGTATATATATAAAAATAGCAGTATAATATAAAAATATTGAGAAAATAATCAGATTTTCCATGAAAAATGTAGGTAAAAGAGCAGAAAAAGTTATATGAAAGAAGAAACTAGTAAAAATCACAGGCAAAAGTCGGTTAAGGTTCAAAAACTTTCATAGTAGTTCAGGAAATGCAGGTTTCAGCGCAG
The DNA here is from genome assembly GCA_916610145.1 of Eristalis arbustorum. Classification (NCBI taxonomy): domain Eukaryota; kingdom Metazoa; phylum Arthropoda; class Insecta; order Diptera; family Syrphidae; genus Eristalis; species Eristalis arbustorum. The sequence continues at coordinate 5,051 of CAKAIZ010000390.1, read as the reverse complement.
TATATGTATATATATATAATATAAAAATATTGAGAAAATAATCTGATTTTCCATGAAAAATGTAGGTACAAGAGCAGAAAAAGTTATATGAAAAGAAGAAACTAGTCAAAATCACAGGAAAAAGTTGGTTAAAGATCAAAAACTTTTATAGTAGTTCAGGAAATGCGGGTTTCAGCGCAGTATATATATAAAAATAGCAGTATAATATAAAAATATTGAGAAAATAATCAGATTTTCCATGAAAAATGTAGGTAAAAGAGCAGAAAAAGTTATATAAAAAGAAGAAACTAGTCAAAATCACAGGAAAAAGTTGGTTAAAGATCAAAAACTTTTATAGTAGTTCAGGAAATGCGGGTTTCAGCGCAGTATATATATAAAAATAGCAGTATAATATAAAAATATTGAGAAAATAATCAGATTTTCCATGAAAAATGTAGGTAAAAGAGCAGAAAAAGTTATATAAAAAGAAGAAACTAGTCAAAACCACAGGAAAAAGTTGGTTAAAGATCAAAAACTTTTATAGTAGTTCAGGAAATGCGGGTTTCAGCGCAGTATATATATAAAAATAGCAGTATAATATAAAAATATTGAGAAAATAATCAGATTTTCCATGAAAAATGTAGGTAAAAGAGCAGAAAAAGTTATAAGAAAAGAAGAAACTAGTAAAAATCACAGGAAAAAGTTGGTTAAAGATCAAAAACTTTCATAGTAGTTCAGGAAATGCGGGTTTCAGGGCAGTATATATATATATATATATAATATAAAAATATTGAGAAAATAATCAGATTTTCCATGAAAAATGTAGGTAAAAGAGCAGAAAAAGTTATATGAAAAGAAGAAACTAGTAAAAATCACAGGAAAAAGTCGGTTAAAGATCAAAAACTTTCATAGTAGTTCAGGAAAGGCGGGGTTCAGCGCAGTATATATATAAAAATAGCAGTATAATATAAAAATTTGAGAAAATAATCAGATTTTCCATGAAAAATGTAGGTAAAAGAGCAGGAAATGTTATATGAAAAGAAGAAACTAGTCAAAATCACAGGAAAAAGTTGGTTAAAGATCAAACAATTTTTTAGTAGTTCAGGAAATGCGTTTTTCAGCGCAGTATATATATATATATATAATATAAAAATATTGAGAAAATATTCAGATTTTCCATGAAAAATGTAGGTAAAAGAGCAGAAAAAGTTATATGAAAAGAAGAAACTAGTAAAAATCACAGGAAAAAGTCGGTTAAAGATCAAAAACTTTCATAGTAGTTCAGGAAATGCGGGTTTCAGCGCAGTATATGTGTTATATATATATATATATATAATATAAAAATATTGAGAAAATAATCAGATTTTCCATGAAAAATGTAGGTAAAAGAGCAGAAAAAGTTATATGAAAAGAAGAAACTAGTAAAAATCACAGAAAAAGTCGGTTAAAGATCAAAAACTTTCATAGTAGGTCAGGAAATGCGGGCTTCAGCGCAGTATATATATATATATAACATAAAAATATTGAGAAAATAATCAGATTTTCCATGAAAAATGTAGGTAAAAGAGCAGAAAAAGTTATATGAAAAGAAGAAACTAGTCAAAATCACAGGAAAAAGTTGGTTAAGGATCAACAACTTTTATAGTAGTTCAGGAAATGCGGGTTTCAGCGCAGTATATATATAAAAATAGCAGTATAATATAAAGATATTGAGAAAATAATCAGATTTTCCATGAAAAATGTAGGTAAAAGAGCAGAAAAATTTATATGAAAAGAAGAAACTAGTAAAAATCACAGGAAAAAGTCGGTTAAAGATCAAAAACTTTCATAGTAGTTCAGGAAATGCGGGTTTCAGCGCAGTATATATATAAAAATAGCAGTATAATATAAAAATATTGAGAAAATAATTAGATTTTCCATGAAAAATGTAGGTAAAAGAGCAGAAAAAGTTATATGAAAAGAAGAAACTAGTAAAAATCACAGGAAAAAGTCGGTTAAAGTTCAAAAACTTTCATACTAGTTCAGGAAATGCGGGTTTCAGCGCAGTATATATATAAAAATAGCAGTATAATATAAAAATATTGAGAAAATAATCAGATTTTCCATGAAAAATGTAGGTAAAAGAGCAGAAAAAGTTATATGAAAAGAAGAAACTAGTAAAAATCACAGGAAAAAGTTGGTTAAAGATCAACAACTTTTATAGTAGTTCAGGAAATGCGGGTTTCAGCGCAGTATATATATAAAAATAGCAGCATAATATAAAGATATTGAGAAAATAATCAGATTTTCCATGAAAAAATGTAGGTAAAAGAGCAGAAAAAGTTATATGAAAAGAAGAAACTAGTAAAAATCACAGGAAAAAGTCGGTTAAAGATCAAAAACTTTCATAGTAGTTCAGGAAATGCGGGTTTCAGCGCAGTATATATATATATATATATATATATATATATATAATAAAAAAATATTGAGAAAATAATCAGATTTTCCATGAAAAATGTAGGTAAAAGAGCAGAAAAAGTTATATGAAAAGAAGAAACTAGTCAAAATCACAGGAAAAAGTTGGTTAAAGATCAACAACTTTTATAGTAGTTCAGGAAATGCGGGTTTCAGCGCAGTATATATAAAAATAGCAGTATAATATAAAAATATTGAGAAAATAATCAGATTTTCCATGAAAAATGTAGGTAAAAGAGCAGAAAAAGTTATATGAAAAGAAGAAACTAGTCAAAATCACAGGAAAAAGTTGGTTAAAGATCAAAAACTTTTAAAGTAGTTCAGGAAATGCGGGTTTCAGCGCAGTATTTATATAAATATAGCAGTATAATATAAAAATATTGAGAAAATAATCTGATTTTCCATGAAAAATGTAGGTAAAAGAGCAGAAAAAGTTATATGAAAAGAAGAAACTAGTAAACATTACAAGAAAAAGTTGGTTAAAGATACAAAATTTTTCATAGTAGTTCAGGAAATGCGGGTTTCAGCGCAGTATATATATAAAAATAGCAGTATAATATAAAAATATTGAGCAAATAATCAGATTTTCCATTAAAACTGTAGGTAAAAGAGCAGAAAAAGTTATATGAAAAGAAGAAACTAGTCAAAATCACAGGAAAAAGTTGGTTTAAGATCAAAAACTTTCATAGTAGTTCAGGAAATGCGGGCTTCAGCGCAGTATATATACATATATAATATGAAAATATTGAGAAAATAATCAGATTTTCCATGAAAAAAGTAGGTAAAAGAGCAGAAAAAGTTATATGAAAAGAAGAAACTAGTAATAATCACAGGAAAATGTTGGTTAAAGATCAAAAACTTTCATAGTAGTTTAGGAAATGCGGGTTTCAGCGCAGTATATGTATAAAAATAGCAGTATAATATAAAAATATTGAGAAAATTATCAGATTTTCTATGAAAAAAGTAGGTAAAAGATCAGAAAAAGTTATATAAAAGGAAGATTCTAGTAAAAATCACAGGAAAAAGTTGTTTAAAGATCAAAAACGTTCATAGTAGTATAGGAAATGCGGGTTTCAGTGCAGAATATATATAAAAATAGCAGTATAATATAGAAATATTGAGAAAATAATCAGATTTTCCATGAAAAATGTAGGTAAAATAGCAGAAAAAGTTTTATGAAAAGAAGAAACTAGTAAAAATCACAGGAAAAAGTCGGTTAAAGATCAAAAACTTTCATAGTAGTTCAGGAAATGCGGGTTTCAGCGCAGTATATAAATATATATATATATAATATAAAAATATTGAGAAAATATTCAGATTTTCCATGAAAAATGTAGGTAAAAGAGCAGAAAAAGCTATATGAAAAGAAGAAACTAGTAAAAATCACAGGAAAAGGTTGGTTAAAGATCAAAAACTTTCATAGTAGTTCAGGAAATGCGGGTTTCAGCGCAGTATATATATAAAAATAGCAGTATAATATAAAAATATTGAGAAAATAATTAGATTTTCCATGAAAAATGTAGGTAAAAGAGCAGAAAAAGTTATATGAAAAGAAGAAACTAGTCAAAATCACAGGAAAAAGTTGGTTAAAGATCAAAAACTTTTATAGTAGTTCAGGAAATGCGGGTTTCAGCGCAGTATATATATAAAAAATAGCAGTATAATATAAAAATATTGAGAAAATAATCTGATTTTCCATGAAAAATGTAGGTAAAAGAGCAGAAATTTTTTATATTATATATATATATATACAGTATATATATATATATATATAATATAAATATATTGAGAAAATAATCAGATTTTCCATGAAAAATGTAGGTAAAAGAGCAGAAAAAGTTATATGAAAAGAAGAAACTAGTAAAAATCACAGGAAAAAGTCGGTTAAAGATCAACAACTTTCATAGTAGTTCAGGAAATGCGGGTTTCACCGCAGTATATGTGTTATATATATATATATATATATATATATATATATATATATAATATATATAATATAAAAATATTGAGAAAATAATCAGATTTTCCATGAAAAATGTAGGTAAAAGAGCAGAAAAAGTTATATGAAAAGAAGAAACTAGTAAAAATCACAGGAAAAAGTTGGTTAAAGATCAAAAACTTTCAGTAGTTCAGGAAATGCGGGCTTCAGCGCAGTATATATATATATATATACATAAAAATATTGAGAAAATAATCAGATTTTCCATGAAAAATGTAGGTAAAAGAGCAGAAAAAGTTATATGAAAAGAAGAAACTAGTCAAAATCACAGGAAAAAGTTGGTTAAATATCAACAACTTTTATAGTAGTTCAGGAAATGCGGGTTTCAGCGCAGTATATATATAAAAATAGCAGTATAATATAAAGATATTGAGAAAATAATCAGATTTTCCATGAAAAATGTAGGTAAAAGAGCAGAAAAATTTATATGAAAAGAAGAAACTAGTAAAAATCACAGGAAAAAGTCGGATAAAGATCAAAAACTTTCATAGTAGTTCAGGAAATGCGGGTTTCAGAGCAGTATATATATAAAAATAGCAGTATAATATAAAAATATTGAGAAAATAATAGATTTTCCATGACAAATGTAGGTAAAAGAGCAGAAAAAAGTTATATGAAA
>CAKAIZ010000389.1:0-38177 GCA_916610145.1 Eristalis arbustorum | reverse complement strand
ATTTTCTCATATTTTTATATTACATATATAAATACTGCGCTGAAACCCGCATTTCCTAAACTACTATGAAAGTTTTTGATCTTTAACCAGCTTTTTCCTGTGATTTTTACTAGTTTCTTCTTTTCATATAACTTTTTCTGCTCTTTTACCTACTTTTTTCATGGAAAATCTGATTATTTTCTCAATATTTGTATATTATACTGCTATTTTTATATATATACTGCGCTGAAACCCGCATTTCCTGAACTACTATGAAAGTTTTTGATCTTTAGCCAACTTTTTCCTGTGATTTTTACTAGTTTCTTCTTTTCATATAACTTTTTCTGCTCTTTTACCTACTTTTTTCATGGAAAATCTGATTATTTTCTCAATATTTTTATATTATACTGCTATTTTTATGTATATACTGCGCTGAAACCCGCATTTCCTAAACTACTATGAAAGTTTTTGATCTTTAACCAACTTTTTCCTGTGATTTTTACTAGTTTCTTCTTTTCATATAACTTTTTCTGCTCTTTTACCTACTTTTTTCATGGAAAATCTGATTATTTTCTCAATATTTTTATATTATATTTATATACTGCGCTGAAACCCGCATTTCCTAAACTACTATGAAAGTTTTTGATCTTTAACCAACTTTTTCCTGTCATTTTTACTAGTTTCTTTTTTTCATATAACTTTTTCTACTCTTTTACCTACATATTGCATGGAAAATCTGATTATTTTCTCAATATTTTTATATTACATATATATATACTGCGCTGAAACCCGCATTTCCTAAACTACTATGAAAGTTTTTGATCTTTAACCAACTTTTTTCTATGATTCTTACTAGTTTCTTCTTTTCATATAACTTTTCTGCTCGTTTACCTACTTTTTTCATGGAAAATCTGATTATTTTCTCAATATTTTTATATTACATATATATTTACTGCGCTGAAACCCGCATTTCCTAAACTACTATGAAAGTTTTTGATCTTTAACCAACTTTTTCCTGTGATTTTACTAGTTTCTTCTTTTCATATAACTTTTTCTGCTCTTTTACCTACTTTTTTCATGGAAAATCTGATTATTTTCTCAATATTTTTATATTATATTTATATACTGCGCTGAAACCCGCATTTCCTAAACTACTATGAAAGTTTTTGATCTTTAACCAACTTTTTCCTGTGATTTTTACTAGTTTCTTCTTTTCATATAACTTTTTTTGCTCTTTTACCTACATTTTTCATGGAAAATCTGATAATTTTCTCAATATTTTTATATTATATTTATATACTGCGCTGAAACCCGCATTTCCTTAACTACTATGAAAGTTTTTGATCTTTAACCAACTTTTTCCTGTGATTTTTACTAGTTTCTTCTTTTCATATAACTTTTTCTGCTCTTTTACCTACTTTTTTCATGGAAAATCTGATTATTTTCTCAATATTTTTATATTATATTTATATACTGCGCTGAAACCCGCATTTCCTAAACTACTATGAAAGTTGTTGATCTTTAACCAACTTTTTCCTGTGATTTTTACAGGTTTCTTCTTTTCATATAACTTTTTCTGCTCTTTTACCTACTTTTTTCATGGAAAATCTGATTATTTTCTCAATATTTTTATATTATACTGCTATTTTTATTTATATTTATATATAAATATTTTATTTATATTTATTTATATTTATATACTGCGCTGAAACCCGCATTTCCTAAACTACTATGAAAGTTTTTGATCTTTAACCAACTTTTTCCTGTGATTTTTACTAGTTTCTTCTTTTCATATAACTTTTTCTGCTCTTTTACCTACTTTTTTCATTCAAAGTCTGATTATTTTCTCAATATTTTTATATTATACTGCTATTTTTATGTATATACTGCGCTGAAACCCGCATTTCCTAAACTACTATGAAAGTTTTTGATCTTTAACCAACTTTTTCCTGTGATTTTTACTAGTTTCTTCTTTTCATATAACTTTTTCTGCTCTTTTACCTACGTTTTTCATGGAAAATCTGATTATTTTCTCAATATTTTTATATTACATATATATATACTACTATGAAAGTTTTTGATCTTTAACCAACTTTCTTCTTACTTCTGTGATTCTTACTAGTTTCTTCTTTTCATATAACTTTTCTGCTCTTTTACCTACTTTTTTCATGGAAAATTTGATTATTTTCTCAATATTTTTATATTACATATATATATACTGCGCTGAAACCCGCATTTCCTAAACTACTATGAAAGTTTTTGATCTTTAACCAACTTTTTCCTGTGATTTTTACTAGTTTCTTCTTTTCATATAACTTTTTCTGCTCTTTTACCTACTTTTTTCATGGAAAATCTGATTATTTTCTCAATATTTTTATATTATATTTATATACTGCGCTGAAACCCGCATTTCCTAAACTACTATGAAAGTTGTTGATCTTTAACCAACTTTTTCCTGTGATTTTTACTAGTTTCTTCTTTTCATATAACTTTTTCTGCTCTTTTACCTACTTTTTTCATGGAAAATCTGATTATTTTCTCAATATTTTTATATTAAAAAAAATTACCCGCATTTCCTAAACTACTATGAAAGTTTTTGATCTTTAACCAACTTTTTCCTGTGATTTTTACTAGTTTCTTCTTTTCATATAACTTTTTCTGCTCTTTTACCTACTTTTTTCATTCAAAGTCTGATTATTTTCTCAATATTTTTATATTATACTGCTATTTTTATGTATATACTACGCTGAAACCAGCATTTCCTAAACTACTATGAAAGTTTTTGATCTTTAACCAACTTTTTCCTGTCATTTTTACTAGTTTCTTCTTTTCATATAACTTTTTCTGCTCTTTTACCTACTTTTTTCATGGAAAATCTGATTATTTTCTCAATATTTTTATATTACATATATATATACTGCGCTGAAACCCGCATTTCCTTAACTACTATGAAAGTTTTTGATCTTTAACCAACTTTTTCCTGTGAGTTTTACTAGTTTCTTCTTTTCATATAACTCTTTCTGCTCTTTTACCTACTTTTTTCATTCAAAGTCTGATTATTTTCTCAATATTTTTATATTACATATATATTTATACTGCGCTGAAACCCGCATTTCCTAAACTACTATGAAAGTTTTTGATCTTTAACCAACTTTTTCCTGTCATTTTTACTAGTTTCTTCTTTTCATATAACTTTTTCTGCTCTTTTACCTACTTTTCATGGAAAATCTGATTATTTTCTCAATATTTGTATATTATACTGCTAGTTTTATGTATATACTGCGCTGAAACCCGCATTTCCTAAACTACTATGAAAGTTTTTGATCTTTAACCAACTTTTTCCTGTGATTTTTACTAGTTTCTTCTTTTCATATAACTTTTTCTGCTCTTTTACCTACTTTTTTCATTCAAAGTCTGATTATTTTCTCAATATTTTTATATTATACTGCTATTTTTATGTATATACTACGCTGAAACCCGCATTTCCTAAACTACTATGAAAGTTTTTGATCTTTAACCAACTTTTTCCTGTCATTTTTACTAGTTTCTTCTTTTCATATAACTTTTTCTGCTCTTTTACCTACTTTTTTCATGGAAAATCTGATTATTTTCTCAATATTTTTATATTACATATATATATACAGCGCTGAAACCCGCATTTCCCAAACTACTATGAAAGTTTTTGATCTTTAACCAACTTTTTCCTGTGATTTTTAATAGTTTCTTCTTTTCATATAACTTTTTCTGCTCTTTTACCTACTTTTTTCATGGAAAATCTGATTATTTTCTCAATATTTTTATATTACATACATATATACTGCGCTGAAACCCGCATTTCCTAAACTACTATGAAAGTTTTTGATCTTTAACCAACTTTTTCCTGTCATTTTTACTAGTTTCTTCTTTTCATATAACTTTTTCTGCTCTTTTACCTACTTTTTTCATGGAAAATCTGATTATTTTCTCAATATTTTTTTATTACATATATATATACTGCGCTGAAACCCGCATTTCCTTAACTACTATGCAAGTTTTTGATCTTTAACCAACTTTTTCCTGTGATTTTTACTAGTTTCTTCTTTTCATATAACTTTTTCTGCTCTTTTTCCTAGTTTTTTCGTTCAAAGTCTGATTATTTTCTCAATATTTTTATATTACATATATATATATACTGCGCTGAAACCCGCATTTCCTACACTACTATGAAAGTTTTTGATCTTTAACCAACTTTTTCCTGTCATTTTTACTAGTTTCTTCTTTTCATATAACTTTTTCTGCTCTTTTACCTACTTTTTTCATGGAAAATCTGATTATTTTCTCAATATTTGTATATTATACTGCTAGTTTAATGTATATACTGCGCTGAAACCCGCATTTCCTAAACTACTATGAAAGTTTTTGATCTTTAACCAACTTTTTCTTGTGATTTTTACTAGTTTCTTCTTTTCATATAACTTTTTCTGCTCTTTTACCTACTTTTTTCATGGAAAATCTGATTAATTTCTCAATATTTTTATATTATACTGCTATTTTTGTATATATACTGCGCTAAAACCCGCATTTCCCAAACTACTATGAAAGTTTTTGATCTTTAACCAACTTTTTCCTGTGATTTTTACTAGTTTCTTCTTTTCATATAACTTTTTCTGCTCTTTTACCTACTTTTTTCATGGAAAATCTGATTATTTTCTCAATATTTTTATATTATATTTATATACTGCGCTGAAACCGCATTTCCTAATCTACTATGAAAGTTTTTGATCTTTAACCAACTTTTTCCTGTGATTTTTACTAGTTTCTTCTTTTCATATAACTTTTTCTGCTCTTTTACCTACTTTTTTCATGGAAACTCTGATTAATCTCTCAATATTTTTATATTACATATATATATACTGCGCTGAAACCCGCATTTCCTAAACTACTAAGAAAGTTGTTGATCTTTAACCAACTTTTTCCTGTGATTTTTACTAGTTTCTTCTTTTCATATAACTTTTTCTGCTCTTTTACCTACTTTTTTCATGGAAAATCTGATTATTTTCTCAATATTTTTATATTTAACTGCTATTTTTATGTATATACTGCGCTGAAACCCGCATTTCCTAAACTACTATGAAAGGTTTTGATCGTTAACCAACTTTTTCCTGTGATTTTTTCTAGTTTCTTCTTTTCATATAACTTTTTCTGCTCTTTTACCTACTTTTTTCATTCAAAGTCTGATTATTTTCTCAATATTTTTATATTATATATATATATACTGCACTGAAACCCGCATTTCCTAAACTACTATGAAAGTTTTTGATCTTTAACTAACTTTTTTCTGTGATTCGTACTAGTTTCTTCTTTTCATATAACTTTTCTGCTCTTTTACCTACTTTTTTCATGGAAAATCTGATTATTTTCTCAATATTTTTATATTATATTTATATACTGCGCTGAAACCCGCAATTCCTAAACTACTATGAAAATTTTTGATCTTTAACCAACATTTTCCTGTGATTTTTACTAGTTTCTTCTTTTCATATAACTTTTTCTGCTCTTTTACCTACATTTTTCATGGAAAATCTGATAATTTTCTCATATTTTTATATTATATTTATATACTGCGCTGAAACCCGCATTTCCTTAACTTTTATGAAAGTTTTTGATCTTAGACCAACTTTTCCCTGTGATTTTTACTAGTTTCTTCTTTTCATATAACTTTTTCTGCTCTTTTACCTACTTTTTTCATGGAAAATCTGATTATTTTCTCAATATTTTTATATTTTATTTATATACTGCGCTGAAACCCGCAATTCCTAAGCTACTATGAAAGTTTTTGATCTTTAACCAACTTTTTCCTGTGATTTTTACTAGTTTCTTCTTTTCATATAACTTTTTCTGCTCTTTTACCTACAGTTTTTCATGGAAAATCTGATAATTTTCTCAATATTTTTATATTATATTTATATACTGCGCTGAAACCCGCATTTCCTTAACTTTTATGAAAGTTTTTGATCTTAGACCAACTTTTCCCTGTGATTTTTACTAGTTTCTTCTTTTCATATAACTTTTTCTGCTCTTTTACCTACTTTTTTCATGGAAAATCTGATTATTTTCTCAATATTTTTATATTATACTGCTATTTTTATGTATATACTGCGCTGAAACCCGCATTTCCTAAGCTACTATGAAAGTTTTTGATCTTTAACCAACTTTTTCCTGTGATTTTTACTAGTTTCTTCTTTTCATATAACTTTTACTACTCTTTTACCTACATATTTCATGGAAAATCTGATTATTTTCTCAATATTTTTATATTACATATATATATACTGCGCTGAAACCCGCATTTCCTAAGCTACTATGAAAGTTTTTGATCTTTAACCAACTTTTTCCTGTGATTTTTACTAGTTTCTTCTTTTCATATAACTTTTTCTGCTCTTTTACCTACATTTTTCATGGAAAATCTGATAATTTTCTCAATATTTTTATATTATATTTATATACTGCGCTGAAACCCGCATTTCCTTAACTTTTATGAAAGTTTTTGATCTTAGACCAACTTTTCCCTGTGATTTTTACTAGTTTCTTCTTTTCATATAACTTTTTCTGCTCTTTTACCTACTTTTTTCATGGAAAATCTGATTATTTTCTCAATATTTTTATATTATACTGCTATTTTTATGTATATACTGCGCTGAAACCCGCATTTCCTAAGCTACTATGAAAGTTTTTGATCTTTAACCAACTTTTTCCTGTGATTTTTACTAGTTTCTTCTTTTCATATAACTTTTACTACTCTTTTACCTACATATTTCATGGAAAATCTGATTATTTTCTCAATATTTTTATATTACATATATATATACTGCGCTGAAACCCGCATTTCCTAAGCTACTATGAAAGTTTTTGATCTTTAACCAACTTTTTTCTGTGATTCGTACTAGTTTCTTCTTTTCATATAACTTTTCTGCTCTTCTACCTACTTTTTTCATGGAAAATCTGATTATTTTCTCAATATTTTTATATTACATATATATATACTGCGCTGAAACCCGCATTTCCTAAACTACTTTGAAAGTTTTTGATCTTTAACCAACTTTTTCCTGTGATTTTTACTAGTTTCTTCTTTTCATATAACTTTTTCTGCTCTTTTACCTACTTTTTTCATGGAAAATCTGATTATTTTCTCAATATTTTTATATTATATTTATATACTGCGCTGAAACCCGCATTTCCTTAACTACTATGAAAGTTTTTGATCTTTAACCAACTTTTTCCTGTGATTTTTACTAGTTTCTTCTTTTCATATAACTTTTTCTGCTCTTTTACCTACATTTTTCATGGAAAATCTGATAATTTTCTCAATATTTTTTATATTATATTTATATACTGCGCTGAAACCCGCATTTCCTTAACTACTATGAAAGTTTTTGATCTTTAACCAACTTTTTCCTGTGATTTTTACTAGTTTCTTCTTTTCATATAACTTTTTCTGCTCTTTTACCTACTCTTTTCATTCAAAGTCTGATTATTTTCTCAATATTTGTATATTATACTGCTATTTTTATGTATATACTGCGCTGAAACCCGCATTTCCTAAACTACTATGAAAGTTTTTGATCTTTAACCAACTTTTTCCTGTGATTTTTACTAGTTTCTTCTTTTCATATAACTTTTTCTGCTCTTTTACCTACTTTTTTCATGGAAAATCTGATTATTTTCTCAATATTTTTATATTATACTGCTATTTTTATGTATATACTGCGCTGAAACCCGCATTTCCTAAACTACTATGAAAGTTTTTGATCTTTAACCAACTTTTTTCTGTGATTCTTACTAGTTTCTTCTTTTCATATAACTTTTTCTGCTCTTTTACCTACTTTTTTCATGGAAAATCTGATTATTTTCTCAATATTTTTATATTACATATATATATACTGCGCTGAAACCCGCATTTCATAAACTACTATGACAGTTTTTGATCTTTAACCAACTTTTTCCTGTGATTTTTACTAGTTTCTTCTTTTCATATAACTTTTTCTGCTCTTTTACCTACTTTTTTCATGGAAAATCTGATTATTTTCTCAATATTCTTGTATTATATTTATATACTGCGCTGAAACCCGCATTTCCTAAACTACTATGAAAGTTTTTGATCTTTAACCAACTTTTTCCTATGATTTTTACTAGTTTCGTCTTTTCATATAACTTTTTCTGCTCTTTTACCTACATTTTTCATGGAAAATCTGATAATTTTCTCAATATTTTTATATTATATTTATATACTGCGCTGAAACCCGCATTTCCTTAACTAATATGAAAGTTTTTGATCTTTAACCAACTTTTTCCTGTGATTTTTACTAGTTTCTTCTTTTCATATAACTTTTTCTGCTCTTTTACCTACTTTTTTCATGGAAAATCTGATTATTTTCTCAATATTTTTATATTACATATATATATACTGCGCTGAAACCCGCATTTCCTAAACTACTATGAAAGTTTTTGATCTTTAACAAACTTTTTCCTGTGATTTTTACTAGTTTCTTCTTTTCATATAACTTTTTCTGCTCTTTTACCTACTTTTTTCATTCAAAGTCTGATTATTTTCTCAATATTTTTATATTATACTGCTATTTTTATGTATATACTACGCTGAAACCCGCATTTCCTAAACTACTATGAAAGTTTTTGATCTTTAACCAACTTTTTCCTGTAATTTTTACTAGTTTCTTCTTTTCATATAACTTTTTCTGCTCTTTTACCTACTTTTTTCATGGAAAATCTGATTATTTTCTCAATATTTTTATATTACATATATATATACTGCGCTGAAACCCGCATTTCCTTAACTACTATGAAAGTTTTTGATCTTTAACCAACTTTTTCCTGTGAGTTTTACTAGTTTCTTCTTTTCATATAACTTTTTCTGCTCTTTTACCTACTTTTTTCATTCAAAGTCTGATTATTTTCTCAATATGTTTATATTACATATATATATATACTGCGCTGAAACCCGCATTTCCTAAACTACTATGAAAGTTTTTGATCTTTAACCAGCTTTTTCCTGTCATTTTTACTAGTTTCTTCTTTTCATATAACTTTTTCTGCTCTTGTACCTACTTTTTTCATGGAAAATCTGATTATTTTCTCAATATTTGTATATTATACTGCTAGTTTTATGTATATACTGCGCTGAAACCCGCATTTCCTAAACTACTATGAAAGTTTTTGATCTTTAACCAAATTTTTCCTGTCATTTTTACTAGTTTCTTCTTTTCATATAACTTTTTCTGCTCTTTTACCTACATTTTTCATCGAAAATCTGATAATTTTATCAATGTTTTTATATTATATTTATATACTGCGCTGAAACCCGCATTTCCTTAACTACTATGAAAGTTTTTGATCTTAAACCAACTTTTTCCTGTCATTTTTACTAGTTTCTTCTTTTCATATAACTTTTTCTGCACTTTTACCTACTTTTTTCATGGAAAATCTGATTATTTTCTCAATATTTTTATATTATACTGCTATTTTTGTATATATACTGCGCTGAAACCCGCATTTCCTAAACTACTATGAAAGTTTTTGATCTCTTACCAACTTTTTCCTGTGATTTTTACTAGTTTCTTTTTTTCATATAACTTTTTCTGCTCTTTTACCTACTTTTTTCATGGAAAATCTGATTATTTTCTCAATATTTTTATATTATACTGCTATTTTTATATATATACTGCGCTGAAACCCGCATTTCCTGAACTACTATGAAAGTTTTTGATCTTTAGCCAACTTTTTCCTGTGATTTTTACTAGTTTCTTCTTTTCATATAACTTTTTCTGCTCTTTTACCTACTTTTTTCATGGAAAATCTAATTATTTTCTCAATATTTTTGTATTATACTGCTATTTTTATGTATATACTGCGCTGAAACCCGCATTTCCTAAACTACTATGAAAGTTTTTCATCTTTAACCAACTTTTTCCTGTGATTTTTACTAGTTTCTTTTTTTCATATAACTTTTTCTGCAATTTTACCTACTTTTTTCATGGAAAATCTGATTATTTTCTCAATATTTTTATATTATATTTATATACTGCGCTGAAACCCGCATTTCCTAAACTACTATGAAAGTTTTTGATCTTTTACCAACTTTTTCCTGTGATTTTTACTAGTTTCTTCTTTTCATATAACTTTTTCTGCTCTTTTACCTACTTTTTTCATTCAAAGTCTGATTATTTTCTCAATATTTTTATATTATACTGCTATTTTTATGTATATACTGCGCTGAAACCCGCATTTCCTAAACTACTATGAAAGTTTTTGATCTTTAACCAACTTTTTCCTGTGATTTTTATTAGTTTCTTCTTTTCATATAACTTTTTCTGCTCTTTTACCTACTTTTTTCATGAAAAATCTGATTATTTTCTCAATATTTTTATATTACATATATATACTGCGCTGAAACCCGCATTTCCTAAACTACTATGAAAGTTTTTGATCTTTAACCAACTTTTTCCTGTCATTTTTACTAGTTTCTTCTTTTCATATAACTTCTTCTGCTCTTTTACCTACTTTTTTCATGGAAAATCTGATTATTTTCTCAATATTTTTATATTACATATATATATACTGCGCTGAAACCCGCATTTCCTAAACTACTATGAAAGTTTTTGATCTTTAACCAACTTTTTCCTGTCATTTTTACTAGTTTCTTCTTTTCATATAACTTTTTCTGCTCTTTTACCTACTTTTTTCATGGAAAATCTGATTATTTTCTCAATATTTTTATATTACATATATATATACTGCGCTGAAACCCGCATTTCCTTAACTACTATGAAAGTTTTTGATCTTTAACCAACTTTTTCCTGTGATTTTTACTAGTTTCTTCTTTTCATATAACTTTTTCTGCTCTTTTACCTACTTTTTTCATTCAAAGTCTGATTATTTTCTCAATATTTTTATATTACATATATATATACCGCGCTGAAACCCGCATTTCCTAAACTACTATGAAAGTTTTTGATCTTTAACCAACTTTTTCCTGTCATTTTTACTAGTTTCTTCTTTTCATATAACTTTTTCTGCTCTTTTACCTACTTTTTTTCATGGAAAATCTGATTATTTTCTCAATATTTTTATATTTTGCTGCTATTTTTGTGTATATACTGCGCTGAAACCCGTATTTCCTAAACTACTATGAAAGTTTTTGATCTTTAACCAACTTTTTCCTGTGATTTTTACTAGTTTCTTCTTTTCATATAACTTTTTCTGCAATTTTACCTACTTTTTTCATGGAAAATCTGATTATTTTCTCAATATTTTTATATTATATTTATATACTGCGCTGAAACCCGCATTTTCTAAACTACTATGAAAGTTTTTGATCTTTAACCAACTTTTTCCTGTGATTTTTACTAGTTTCTTCTTTTCATATAACTTTTTCTGCTCTTTTACCTACTTTTTTCATTCAAAGTCTGATTATTTTCTCAATATTTTTATATTATACTGCTATTTTTATGTATATACTACGCTGAAACCCGCATTTCCTAAACTACTATGAAAGTTTTTGATCTTTAACCAACTTTTTCCTGTGATTTTTACTAGTTTCTTCTTTTCATATAACTTTTTCTGCTCTTTTACCTACTTTTTTCATGGAAAATCTGATTATTTTCTCAATATTTGTATATTACATATATATATACTGCGCTGAAACCCGCATTTCCTAAACTACTATTAAAGTTTTTGATCTTTAACCAACTTTTTCCTGTCATTTTTACTAGTTTCTTCTTTTCATATAACTTTTTCTGCTCTTTTACCTAATTTTTTCATGGAAAATCTGATTATTTTCTCAATATATTTATATTACATATATATATACTGCGCTGAAACCCGCATTTCCTTAACTACTATGAGAGTGTTTGATCTTTAACCAACTTTTTCCTGTGATTTTTACTTGTTTCTTCTTTTCATATAACTTTTTCTGCTCTTTTACCTACTTTTTTCATTCAAAGTCTGATTATTTTCTCAATATTTTTATATTACATATATATATACTGCGCTGAAACCCGCATTTCCTAAGCTACTACGAAAGTTTTTGATCTTTAACCAACTTTTTCCTGTCATTTTTACTAGTTTCTTCTTTTCATATAACTTTTTCTGCTCTTTTACCTACTTTTTTCATGGAAAATCTGATTATTTTCTCAATATTTTAATATTATACTGCTATTTTTGTGTATATACTGCGCTGAAACCCGCATTTCCTAAACTACTATGAAAGTTTTTGATCTTTAACCAACTTTTTCCTGTGATTTTTACTAGTTTCTTCTTTTCATATAACTTTTTCTGCTCTTTTACCTACTTTTTTCATGGAAAATCTGATTATTTTCTCAATATTTTTATATTATATTGATTTTTACTAGTTTCTTCTTTTAATATAACTTTTTCTGCTCTTTTACCTACTTTTTTCATGGAAAATCTGATTATTTTCTCAATATTTTTATATTATACTGCTATTTTTATGTATATACTCCGCTGAAACCCGCATTTCCTAAACTACTATGAAAGTTTTTGATCTTTAACCAACTTTTTCCTGTGATTTTTACTAGTTTCTTCTTTTCATATAACTTTTTCTGCTCTTTTACCTACTTTTTTCATTCAAAGTCTGATTATTTTCTCAATATTTTTATATTATACTGCTATTTTTATGTATATACTGCGCTGAAACCCGCATTTCCTAAACTACTATGAACGTTTTTGATCTTTAACCAACTTTTTCCTGTGATTTTTACTAGTTTCTTCTTTTCATATAACTTTTTCTGCTCTTTTACCTACTTTTTTCATGGAAAATCTGATTATTTTCTCAATATTTATATATTACATATATATATACTGCGCTGAAACCCGCATTTCCTAAACTACTATGAAAGTTTTTGATCTTTAAGCAACTTTTTCCTGTGATTTTTACTAGTTTCTTCTTTTCATATAACTTTTTCTGCTCTTTTACCTACTTTTTTCATGGAAAATCTGATTATTTTCTCAATATTTTTATATTATACTGCTATTTTTATGTATATACTGCGCTGAAACCCGCATTTCCTAAACTACTATGAAAGTTTTTGATCTTTAACCAACTTTTTTCTGTGATTTTTACTAGTTTCTTCTTTTCATATAACTTTTTCTGCAATTGTACCTACTTTTTTCATGGAAATTCTGATTATTTTCTCAATATTTTTATATTATATTTATATACTGCGCTGAAACCCGCATTTTCTAAACTACTATGAAAGTTTTTGATCTTTAACCAACTTTTTCCTGTGATTTTTACTAGTTTCTTCTTTTCATATAACTTTTTCGGCTCTTTTACCTACTTTATTCATGGAAAATCTGATTATTTTCTCAATATTTTTATATTACATATATATATACTGCGCTGAAACCCGCATTTCCTAAACTACTATGAAAGTTTTTGATCTTTAACCAACTTTTTCCTGTCATTTTTACTAGTTTCTTCTTTTCATATAACTTTTTCTGCTCTTTTACCTAATTTTTTCATGGAAAATCTGATTATTTTCTCAATATTTGTATATTACATATATATATACTGCGCTGAAACCCGCATTTCCTTAACTACTATGAAAGTTTTTGATCTTTAACCAACTTTTTCCTGTGATTTTTACTAGTTTCTTCTTTTCATATAACTTTTTCTGCTCTTTTACCTACTTTTTTCATTCAAAGTCTGATTATTTTCTCAATATTTTTATATTACATATATATATATACTGCGCTGAAACCCGCATTTCCTAAGCTACTATGAAAGTTTTTGATCTTTAACCAACTTTTTCCTGTCATTTTTACTAGTTTCTTCTTTTCATATAACTTTTTCTGCTCTTTTACCTACTTTTTTCATTCAAAGTCTGATTATTTTCTCAATATTTTTATATTACATATATATATACTGCGCTGAAACCCGCATTTCCTAAACTACTATGAAAGTTTTTGATCTTTAACCAACTTTTTCCTGTGATTTTTACTAGTTTCTTCTTTTCATATAACTTTTTCTGCTCTTTTACCTACTTTTTTCATGGAAAATCTGATTATTTTCTCAATATTTTTACATTACATATATATATACTGCGCTGAAACCCGCATTTCCTAAACTACTATGAAAGTTTTTGATCTTTAACCAACTTTTGCCTGTGATTTTTACTAGTTTCTTCTTTTCATATAACTTTTTCTGCTCTTTTACCTACTTTTTTCATGGAAAATCTGATTATTTTCTCAATATTTTTATATTACAAATATATATACTGCGCTGAAACCCGCATTTCCTAAACTACTATGAAAGTTTTTGATCTTTAACCAACTTTTTCCTGTGATTTTTACTAGTTTCTTCTTTTCATATAACTTTTTCTGCTCTTTTACCTACTTTTTTCATGGAAAATCTGATTATTTTCTCAATATTCTTATATTACATATATATATACTTCGCTGAAACCCGCATTTCCTAAACTACTATTAAAGTTTTTGATCTTTAACCAACTTTTTCCTGTCATTTTTACTAGTTTCTTCTTTTCATATAACTTTTTCTGCTCTTTTACCTAATTTTTTCATGGAAAATCTGATTATTTTCTCAATATATTTATATTACATATATATATACTGCGCTGAAACCCGCATTTCCTTAACTACTATGAGAGTGTTTGATCTTTAACCAACTTTTTCCTGTGATTTTTACTTGTTTCTTCTTTTCATATAACTTTTTCTGCTCTTTTACCTACTTTTTTCATTCAAAGTCTGATTATTTTCTCAATATTTTTATATTACATATATATATACTGCGCTGAAACCCGCATTTCCTAAGCTACTATGAAAGTTTTTGATCTTTAACCAACTTTTTCCTGTCATTTTTACTAGTTTCTTCTTTTCATATAACTTTTTCTGCTCTTTTACCTACTTTTTTCATGGAAAATCTGATTATTTTCTCAATATTTTAATATTATACTGCTATTTTTGTGTATATACTGCGCTGAAACCCGCATTTCCTAAACTACTATGAAACCTACCTACTTTTTTCATGGAAAATCTGATTATTTTCTCAATATTTATATATTACATATATATATACTGCGCTGAAACCCGCATTTCCTAAACTACTATGAAAGTTTTTGATCTTTAAGCAACTTTTTCCTGTGATTTTTACTAGTTTCTTCTTTTCATATAACTTTTTCTGCTCTTTTACCTACTTTTTTCATGGAAAATCTGATTATTTTCTCAATATTTTTATATTATACTGCTATTTTTATGTATATACTGCGCTGAAACCCGCATTTCCTAAACTACTATGAAAGTTTTTGATCTTTAACCAACTTTTTCCTGTGATTTTTACTAGTTTCTTCTTTTCATATAACTTTTTCTGCAATTGTACCTACTTTTTTCATGGAAATTCTGATTATTTTCTCAATATTTTTATATTATATTTATATACTGCGCTGAAACCCGCATTTTCTAAACTACTATGAAAGTTTTTGATCTTTAACCAACTTTTTCCTGTGATTTTTACTAGTTTCTGCTTTTCATATAACTTTTTCGGCTCTTTTACCTACTTTATTCATGGAAAATCTGATTATTTTCTCAATATTTTTATATTACATATATATATACTGCGCTGAAACCCGCATTTCCTAAAGTACTATGAAAGTTTATGGTCTTTAACCAACTTTTTCCTGTCATTTTTACTAGTTTCTTCTTTTCATATAACTTTTTCTGCTCTTTTACCTAATTTTTTCATGGAAAATCTGATTATTTTCTCAATATTTGTATATTACATATATATATACTGCGCTGAAACCCGCATTTCCTTAACTACTATGAAAGTTTTTGATCTTTAACCAACTTTTTCCTGTGATTTTTACTAGTTTCTTCTTTTCATATAACTTTTTCTGCTCTTTTACCTACTTTTTTCATTCAAAGTCTGATTATTTTCTCAATATTTTTATATTACATATATATATATACTGCGCTGAAACCCGCATTTCCTAAGCTACTATGAAAGTTTTTGATCTTTAACCAACTTTTTCCTGTCATTTTTACTAGTTTCTTCTTTTCATATAACTTTTTCTGCTCTTTTACCTACTTTTTTCATTCAAAGTCTGATTATTTTCTCAATATTTTTATATTACATATATATATACTGCGCTGAAACCCGCATTTCCTAAACTACTATGAAAGTTTTTGATCTTTAACCAACTTTTTCCTGTGATTTTTACTAGTTTCTTCTTTTCATATAACTTTTTCTGCTCTTTTACCTACTTTTTTCATGGAAAATCTGATTATTTTCTCAATATTTTTACATTACATATATATATACTGCGCTGAAACCCGCATTTCCTAAACTACTATGAAAGTTTTTGATCTTTAACCAACTTTTTCCTGTGATTTTTACTAGTTTCTTCTTTTCATATAACTTTTTCTGCTCTTTTACCTACTTTTTTCATGGAAAATCTGATTATTTTCTCAATATTTTTATATTACAAATATATATACTGCACTGAAACCCGCATTTCCTAAACTACTATGAAAGTTTTTGATCTTTAACCAACTTTTTCCTGTGATTTTTACTAGTTTCTTCTTTTCATATAACTTTTTCTGCTCTTTTACCTACTTTTTTCATGGAAAATCTGATTATTTTCTCAATATTCTTATATTACATATATATATACTTCGCTGAAACCCGCATTTCCTAAACTACTATTAAAGTTTTTGATCTTTAACCAACTTTTTCCTGTCATTTTTACTAGTTTCTTCTTTTCATATAACTTTTTCTGCTCTTTTACCTAATTTTTTCATGGAAAATCTGATTATTTTCTCAATATATTTATATTACATATATATATACTGCGCTGAAACCCGCATTTCCTTAACTACTATGAGAGTGTTTGATCTTTAAGCAACTTTTTCCTGTGATTTTTACTTGTTTCTTCTTTTCATATAACTTTTTCTGCTCTTTTACCTACTTTTTTCATTCAAAGTCTGATTATTTTCTCAATATTTTTATATTACATATATATATACTGCGCTGAAACCCGCATTTCCTAAGCTACTATGAAAGTTTTTGATCTTTAACCAACTTTTTCCTGTCATTTTTACTAGTTTCTTCTTTTCATATAACTTTTTCTGCTCTTTTACCTACTTTTTTCATGGAAAATCTGATTATTTTCTCAATATTTTAATATTATACTGCTATTTTTATATATATACTGCGCTGAAACCCGCATTTCCTAAACTACTATGAAACCTACCTACTTTTTTCATGGAAAATCTGATTATTTTCTCAATATTTTTATATTACATATATATATACTGCGCTGAAACCCGCATTTCCTAAACTACTATGAAAGTTTTTGATCTTTAACCAACTTTTTCCTGTGATTTTTACTAGTTTCTTCTTTTCATATAACTTTTTCTGCTCTTTTACCTACTTTTTTCATGGAAAATCTGATTATTTTCTCAATATTTTTATATTATATATATATATATACTGCGCTGAAACCCGCATTTCCTAAACTACTATGAAAGTTTTTGATCTTTAACCAACTTTTTCCTGTGATTTTTACTAGTTTCTTCTTTTAATATAACTTTTTCTGCTCTTTTACCTACTTTTTTCATGGAAAATCTGATTATTTTCTCAATATTTTTGTATTATACTGCTATTTTTATGTATATACTCCGCTGAAACCCGCATTTCCTAAACTACTATGAAAGTTTTTGATCTTTAACCAACTTTTTCCTGTGATTTTTACTAGTTTCTTCTTTTCATATAACTTTTTCTGCTCTTTTACCTACTTTTTTCATTCAAAGTCTGATTATTTTCTCAATATTTTTATATTATACTGCTATTTTTATGTATATACTGCGCTGAAACCCGCATTTCCTAAACTACTATGAACGTTTTTGATCTTTAACCAACTTTTTCCTGTGATTTTTACTAGTTTCTTCTTTTCATATAACTTTTTCTGCTCTTTTACCTACTTTTTTCATGGAAAATCTGATTATTTTCTCAATATTTTTATATTACATATATATATACTGCGCTGAAACCCGCATTTCCTAAACTACTATGAAAGTTTTTGATCTTTAAGCAACTTTTTCCTGTGATTTTTACTAGTTTCTTCTTTTCATATAACTTTTTCTGCTCTTTTACCTACTTTTTTCATGGAAAATCTGATTATTTTCTCAATATTTTTATATTATACTGCTATTTTTATATATATACTGCGCTGAAACCCGCATTTCCTGAACTACTATGAAAGTTTTTGATCTTTAACCAACTTTTTCCTGTGATTTTTACTAGTTTCTTCTTTTCATATAACTTTTTCTGCTCTTTTACCTACTTTTTTCATGGAAAATCTGATTATTTTCTCAATATTTTTATATTATACTGCTATTTTTATGTATATACTGCGCTGAAACCCGCATTTCCTAAACTACTATGAAAGTTTTTGATCTTTAACCAACTTTTTTCTGTGATTTTTACTAGTTTCTTCTTTTCATATAACTTTTTCTGCAATTGTACCTACTTTTTTCATGGAAATTCTGATTATTTTCTCAATATTTTTATATTATATATATATACTGCGCTGAAACCCGCATTTCCTTAACTACTATGAAAGTTTTTGATCTTTAACCAACTTTTCCCTGTGATTTTTACTAGTTTCTTCTTTTCATATAACTTTTTCTGCTCTTTTACCTACTTTTTTCATTCAAAGTCTGATTATTTTCTCAATATTTTTATATTACATATATATATACTGCGCTGAAACCCGCATTTCCTAAACTACTATGAAAGTTTTTGATCTTTAACCAACTTTTTCCTGTCATTTTTACTAGTTTCTTCTTTTCATATAACTTTTTCTGCTCTTTTACCTACTTTTTTCATTCAAAGTCTGATTATTTTCTCAATATTTTTATATTATACTGCTATTTTTATGTATATACTGCGCTGAAACCCGCATTTCCTAAACTACTATGAAAGCTTTTGATCTTTAACCAACTTTTTCCTGTGATTTTTACTAGTTTCTTCTTTTCATATAACTTTTTCTGCTCTTTTACCTACTGTTTTCATGGAAAATCTGATTATTTTCTCAATATTTTTATATTACATATATATATACTGCGCTGAAACCCGCATTTCCTAAACTGCTATGAAAGTTTTTAATCTTTAACCAACTTTTTCCTGTCATTTTTACTAGTTTCTTCTTTTCATATAACTTTTTCTGCTCTTTTACCTACTTTTTTCATGGAAAATCTGATTATTTTCTCAATATTTTTATATTACATATATATATACTGCGCTGAAACCCGCATTTCCTAAACTACTATGAAAGTTTTTGATCCTTAACTAACTTTTTCCTGTCATTTTTACTAGTTTCTTCTTTTCATATAACTTTTTCTGCTCTTTTACCTACTTTTTTCATGGAAAATCTGATTATTTTCTCAATATTTTTATATTACATATGTATATACTGCGCTGAAACCCGCATTTCCTTAACTACTATGAAAGTTTTTGATCTTTAACCAACTTTTTCCTGTGATTTTTACTAGTTTCTTCTTTTCATATAACTTTTTCTGCTCTTTTACCTACTTTTTTCATTCAAAGTCTGATTATTTTCTCAATATTTTTATATAACATATATATATATATTGCGCTGAAACCCGCATTTCCTAAACTACTATGAAAGTTTTTGATCTTTAACCAACTTTTTCCTGTCATTTTTACTAGTTTCTTCTTTTCATATAACTTTTTCTGCTCTTTTACCTACTTTTCTCATGGAAAATCTGATTATTTTCTCAATATTTTAATATTATACTGCTATTTTTGTGTATATACTGCGCTGAAGCCCGCATTTCCTAAGCTACTATGAAAGTTTTTGATCTTAAACCAACTTTTTCCTGTGATTTTTACTAGTTTCTTCTTTTCAAATAACTTTTTCTGCTCTTTTACCTACTTTTTTCATGGAAAATCTGATTATTTTCTCAATATTTTTATATTACATGTATATATACTGCGCTGAAACCCGCATTTCCTAAACTACTATGAAAGTTTTTGATCTTTAATAAACTTTTTCCTGTGATTTTTTCTAGTTTCTTCTTTTCATATAACTTTTTCTGCTCTTTTACCTACTTTTTTCATGGAAAATCTGATTATTTTCTCAATATTTTTATATTACATATATATATACTGCGCTGAAACCCGCATTTCCTAAACTACTATGAAAGTTTTTGATCCTTAACTAACTTTTTCCTGTCATTTTTACTAGTTTCTTCTTTTCATATAACTTTTTCTGCTCTTTTACCTACTTTTTTCATGGAAAATCTGATTATTTTCTCAATATTTTTATATTACATATGTATATACTGCGCTGAAACCCGCATTTCCTTAACTACTATGAAAGTTTTTGATCTTTAACCAACTTTTTCCTGTGATTTTTACTAGTTTCTTCTTTTCATATAACTTTTTCTGCTCTTTTACCTACTTTTTTCATTCAAAGTCTGATTATTTTCTCAATATTTTTATATAACATATATATATATTGCGCTGAAACCCGCATTTCCTAAACTACTATGAAAGTTTTTGATCTTTAACCAACTTTTTCCTGTCATTTTTACTAGTTTCTTCTTTTCATATAACTTTTTCTGCTCTTTTACCTACTTTTCTCATGGAAAATCTGATTATTTTCTCAATATTTTAATATTATACTGCTATTTTTGTGTATATACTGCGCTGAAGCCCGCATTTCCTAAGCTACTATGAAAGTTTTTGATCTTAAACCAACTTTTTCCTGTGATTTTTACTAGTTTCTTCTTTTCAAATAACTTTTTCTGCTCTTTTACCTACTTTTTTCATGGAAAATCTGATTATTTTCTCAATATTTTTATATTACATGTATATATACTGCGCTGAAACCCGCATTTCCTAAACTACTATGAAAGTTTTTGATCTTTAATAAACTTTTTCCTGTGATTTTTTCTAGTTTCTTCTTTTCATATAACTTTTTCTGCTCTTTTACCTACTTTTTTCATGGAAAATCTGATTATTTTCTCAATATTTTTATATTACATATATATATACTGCGCTGAAACCCGCATTTCCTTAACTACTATGAAAGTTTTTGATCTTTAACCAACTTTTTCCTGTGATTTTTACTAGTTTCTTCTTTTCATATAACTTTTTCTGCTCTTTTACCTACTTTTCTCATTCAAAGTCTGATTATTTTCTCAATATTTTTATATTACATATATATATACTGCGCTGAAACCCGCATTTCCTAAGCTACTATGAAAGTTTTTGATCTTTAACCAACTTTTTCCTGTCATTTTTACTAGTTTCTTCTTTTCATATAACTTTTTCTGCTCTTTTACCTACTTTTTTCATGGAAAATCTGATTATTTTCTCAATATTTTAATATTATACTGCTATTTTTGTGTATATACTGCGCTGAAACCCGCATTTCCTAAACTACTATGAAAGTTTTTGATCTTTAACCAACTTTTTCCTGTGATTTTTACTAGTTTCTTCTTTTCATATAACTTTTTCTGCTCTTTTACCTACTTTTTTCATGGAAAATCTGATTATTTTCTCAATATTTTTATATTACATATATATATACTGCGCTGAAACCCGCATTTCCTAAACTACTATGAAAGTTTTTGATCTTTAACCAACTTTTTCCTGTGATTTTTACTAGTTTCTTCTTTTAATATAACTTTTTCTGCTCTTTTACCTACTTTTTTCATGGAAAATCTGATTATTTTCTCAATATTTTTATATTATACTGCTATTTTTATGTATATACTGCGCTGAAGCCCGCATTTCCTAAACTACTATGAAAGTTTTTCATCTTTAACCAACTTTTTCCTGTGATTTTTACTAGTTTCTTCTTTTCATATAACTTTTTCTGCTCTTTTACCTACTTTTTTCATTCAAAGTCTGATTATTTTCTCAATATTTTTATATTATACTGCTATTTTTATGTATATACTGCGCTGAAACCCGCATTTCCTAAACTACTATGAACGTTTTTGATCTTTAACCAACTTTTTCCTGTGATTTTTACTAGTTTATTCTTTTCATATAACTTTTTCTGCTCTTTTACCTACTTTTTTCATGGAAAATCTGATTATTTTCTCAATATTTTTATATTACATATATATATACTGCGCTGAAACCCGCATTTCCTAAACTACTATGAAAGTTTTTGATCTTTAAACAACTTTTTCCTGTGATTTTTACTAGTTTCTTCTTTTCATATAACTTTTTCTGCTCTTTTACCTACTTTTTTCATGGAAAATCTGATTATTTTCTCAATATTTTTATATTATACTGCTATTTTTATATAATGCGCTGAAACCCGCATTTCCTGAACTACTATGAAAGTTTTTGATCTTTAGCCAACTTTTTCCTGTGATTTTTACTAGTTTCTTCTTTTCATATAACTTTTTCTGCTCTTTTACCTACTTTTTTCATGGAAAATCTGATTATTTTCTCAATATTTTTATATTATACTGCTATTTTTATGTATATACTGCGCTGAAACCCGCATTTCCTAAACTACTATGAAAGTTTTTGATCTTTAGCCAACTTTTTCCTGTGATTTTTACTAGTTTCTTTTTTTCATATAACTTTTTCTGCAATTGTACCTACTTTTTTCATGGAAATTCTGATTATTTTCTCAATATTTTTATATTATATTTATATACTGCGCTGAAACCCGCATTTTCTAAACTACTATGAAAGTTTTTGATCTTTAACCAACTTTTTCCTGTGATTTTTACTAGTTTCTTCTTTTCATATAACTTTTTCTGCTCTTTTACCTACTTTATTCATGGAAAATCGGATTATTTTCTCAATATTTTTATATTACATATATATATACTGCGCTGAAACCCGCATTTCCTAAACTACTATGAAAGTTTTTGATCTTTAACCAACTTTTTCCTGTGATTTTTACTAGTTTCTTCTTTTCATATAACTTTTTCTGCTCTTTTACCTACTTTTTTCATTCAAAGTCTGATTATTTTCTCAATATTTTTATATTATACTGCTATTTTTATGTATATACTGCGCTGAAACCCGCATTTCCTAAGCTACTATGAAAGTTTTTTATCTTTAACCAACTTTTTCCTGTGATTTTTACTAGTTTCTTCTTTTCATATAACTTTTTCTGCTCTTTTACCTACTTTTTTCATGGAAAATCTGATTATTTTCTCAATATTTTTATATAACATATATATATACTGCGCTGAAACCCGCATTTCCTAAGCTACTATGAAAGTTTTTGATCTTTAACCAACTTTTTCCTGTCATTTTTACTAGTTTCTTCTTTTCATATAACTTTTTCTGCTCTTTTACCTACTTTTTTCATGGAAATTCTGATTATTTTCTCAATATTTTTATATTATATTTATATACTGCGCTGAAACCCGCATTTTTTAAACTACTATGAAAGTTTTTGATCTTTAACCAACTTTTTCCTGTGATTTTTACTAGTTTCTTCTTTTCATATAACTTTTTCTGCTCTTTTACCTACTTTATTCATGGAAAATCGGATTATTTTCTCAATATTTTTATATTACATATATATATACTGCGCTGAAACCCGCATTTCCTAAACTACTATGAAAGTTTTTGATCTTTAACCAACTTTTTCCTGTCATTTTTACTAGTTTCTTCTTTTCATATAACTTTTTCTGCTCTTTGACCTAATTTTTTCATGGAAAATCTGATTATTTTCTCAATATTTTTATATAACATATATATATACAGCGCTGAAACCCGCATTTCCTTAACTACTATGAAAGTTTTTGATCTTTAACCAACTTTTTCCTGTGATTTTTACTAGTTTCTTCTTTTCATATAACTTTTTCTGCTCTTTTACCTACTTTTTTCATTCAAAGTCTGATTATTTTCTCAATATTTTTATATTACATATATATATACTGCGCTGAAACCCGCATTTCCTAAGCTACTATGAAAGTTTTTGATCTTTAACCAACTTTTTCCTGTCATTTTTACTAGTTTCTTCTTTTCATATAACTTTTTTCTGCTCTTTTACCTACTTTTTTCATGGAAAATCTGATTATTTTCTCAATATTTTAATATTATACTGCTATTTTTGTGTATATACTGCGCTGAAACCCGCATTTCCTAAACTACTATGAAAGTTTTTGATCTTTAACCAACTTTTTCCTGTGATTTTTACTAGTTTCTTCTTTTCATATAACTTTTTCTGCTCTTTTACCTACTTTTTTCATTCAAAGTCTGATTATTTTCTCAATATTTTTATATTATACTGCTATTTTTATGTATATACTGCGCTGAAACCCGCATTTCCTAAACTACTATGAAAGTTTTTGATCTTTAACCAACTTTTTCCTGTGATTTTTACTAGTTTCTTCTTTTCATATAACTTTTTCTGCTCTTTTACCTACTTTTTTCATGGAAAATCTGATTATTTTCTCAATATTTTTATATTACATATATATATACTACGCTGAAACCCGCATTTCCTAAACTACTATGAAAGTTTTTGATCTTTAACCAACTTTTTCCTGTCATTTTTACTAGTTTCTTCTTTTCATATAACTTTTTCTGCTCTTTTACATACTTTTTTCATGGAAAATCTGATTATTTTCTCAATATTTTTATATTACATATATATATACTGCGCTGAAACCCGCATTTCCTAAACTACTATGAAAGTTTTTGATCTTTAACCAACTTTTTCCTGTCATTTTTACTAGTTTCTTCTTTTCATATAACTTTTTCTGCTCTTTTACATACTTTTTTCATGGAAAATCTGATTATTTTCTCAATATTTTTATATTATACTGCTATTTTTATATATATACTGCGGTGAAACCCGCATTTCCTGAACTACTATGAAAGTTTGTGATCTTTAGCCAACTTTTTCCTGTGATTTTTACTAGTTTCTTCTTTTCATATAACTTTTTCTGCTCTTTTACCTACTTTTTTCATGGAAAATCTGATTATTTTCTCAATATTTTTATATTATACTGCTATTTTTATGTATATACTGCGCTGAAACCCGCATTTCCTAAACTACTATGAAAGTTTTTGATCTTTAACCAACTTTTTCCTGTGATTTTTACTAGTTTCTTCTTTTCATATAACTTTTTCTGCAATTTTACCTACTTTTTTCATGGAAAATCTGATTATTTTCTCAATATTTTTATATTATATTTATATACTGCGCTGAAACCCGCATTTCCTAAACTACTATGAAAGTTTTTGATCTTTAACCAACTTTTTCCTGTGATTTTTACTAGTTTCTTCTTTTCATATAACTTTTTCTGCTCTTTTACCTACTTTTCTCATTCAAAGTCTGATTATTTTCTCAATATTTTTATATGATACTGCTATTTTTATGTATATACTGCGCTGAAACCCGCATTTCCTAAACTACTATGAAAGTTTTTGATCTTTAACCAACTTTTTTCATGATTTTTACTAGTTTCTTCTTTTCATATAACTTTTTCTGCTCTTTTACCTACTTTTTCATTCAAAGTCTGATTATTTTCTCAATATTTTTATATTATACTGCTATTTTTATGTGCATACTGCGCTGAAACCCGCATTTCCTAAACTACTATGAACGTTTTTGATCTTTAACCAACTTTTTCCTGTGATTTTTACTAGTTTCTTCTTTTCATATAACTTTTTCTGCTCTTTTACCTACTTTTTTCATTCAAAGTCTCATTATTTTCTCAATATTTTTATATTACATATATATATACTGCGCTGAAACCCGCATTTCCTAAACTACTATGAACGTTTTTGATCTTTAACCAACTTTTTCCTGTGATTTTTACTAGTTTCTTCTTTTCATATAACTTTTTCTGCTCTTTTACCTACTTTTTTCATGGAAAATCTGATTATTTTCTCAACATTTTTATACTACACAAATATATACTGCGCTGAAACCCGCATTTCCTAAACTACTATGAAAGTTTTTGATCTTTAACCAACTTTTTCCTGTGATTTACTAGTTTCTTCTTTTCATATAACTTTTTCTGCTCTTTTACCTACTTTTTTCATGGAAAATCTGATTATTTTCTCAATATTTTTATATTATACTGCTATTTTTATGTATATACTGCGCTGAAACCCGCATTTCCTAAGCTACTATGAAAGTTTTTGATCTTTAACCAACTTTTTCCTGTGATTTTTACTAGTTTATTCTTTTCATATAACTTTTTCTGCTCTTTTACCTACTTTTTTCATGGAAAATCTGATTATTTTCTCAATATTTTTATATTACATATATATATATATACTGCGCTGAAACCCGCATTTCCTAAACTACTATGAAAGTTTTTGATCTTTAACCAACTTTTTCCTGTGATTTTTACTAGTTTCTTCTTTTCATATAACTTTTTCTGCTCTTTTACCTACTTTTTTCATGGAAAATCTGATTATTTTCTCAATATTTTTATATGACATATATATATACTGCGCTGAAACCCGCATTTCCTAAACTACTATGAAAGTTTTTGATTTGTAACCAACTTTTTCCTGTCATTTTTACTAGTTTCTTCTTTTCATATAACTTTTTCTGCTCTTTTACCTACTTTTTTCATGGAAAATCTGATTATTTTCTCAATATTGTTATATTACATAAATATATACTGCGCTGAAACCCGCATTTCCTTAACTACTATGAAAGTTTTTGATCTTTAACCAACTTTTCCCTGTGATTTTTACTAGTTTCTTCTTTTCATATAACTTTTTCTGCTCTTTTACCTACTATTTTCATTCAAAGTCTGATTATTTTCTCAATATTTTTATATCACATATATATATACTGCGCTGAAGCCCGCATTTCCTAAACTACTATGAAAGTTTTTGATCTTTAACCAACTTTTTCCTGTCATTTTTACTAGTTTCTTCTTTTCATATAACTTTTTCTGCTCTTTTACCTACTTTTCTCATGGAAAATCTGATTATTTTCTCAATATTTTAATATTATACTACTATTTTTGTGTATATACTGCGCTGAAACCCGCATTTCCTAAACTACTATGAACGTTTTTGATCTTTAACCAACTTTTTCCTGTGATTTTTACTAGTTTCTTCTTTTCATATAACTTTTTCGGCTCTTTTACCTACTTTTTTCATGGAAAATCTGATTATTTTCTCAATATTTTTATATTACATATATATATACTGCGCTGAAACCCGCATTTCCTAAACTACTATGAAAGTTTTTGATCTTTAACCAACTTTTTCCTGTCATTTTTACTAGTTTCTTCTTTTCATATAACTTTTTCTGCTCTTTTACCTACTTTTTTCATGGAAAATCTGATTATTTTCTCAATATTTTTATATTACATATATATATACTGCGCTGAAACCCGCATTTCCTAAACTACTATGAAAGTTTTTGATCTTTAACCAACTTTTTCCTGTCATTTTTACTAGTTTCTTCTTTTCATATAACTTTTTCTGCTCTTTTACCTACTTTTTTCATGGAAAATCTGATTATTTTCTCAATATTTTTATATTATACTGCTATTTTTATATATATACTGCTCTGAAAATCGCATTTCCTGAACTACTATGAAAGCTTTTGATCTTTAGAAAACTTTTTCCTGTGATTTTTACTAGTTTCTTCTTTTCATATAACTTTTTCTGCTCTTTTACCTACTTTTTTCATGCAAAATCTGATTATTTTCTCAATATTTTTATATTATACTGCTATTTTTATGTATATACTGCGCTGAAACCCGCATTTCCTAAACTACTATGAAAGTTTTTGATCTTTAACCAACTTTTTCCTGCGATTTTTACTAGTTTCTTCTTTTCATATAACTTTTTCTGCAATTTTACCTACTTTTTTCATGGAAATTCTGATTATTTTCTCAATATTTTTATATTATATTTATATACTGCGCTGAAACCCGCATTTTCTAAACTACTATGAAGTTTTTGATCTTTAACCAACTTTTTCCTGTGATTTTTACTAGTTTCTTCTTTTCTTATAACTTTTTCTGCTCTTTTACCTACTTTTTTCATTCAAAGTCTGATTATTTTCTCAATATTTTTATATTATACTGCTATTTTTATGTATATACTGCGCTGAAACCCGCATTTCCTAAACTACTATGAAAGTTTTTGATCTTTAACCAACTTTTTCCTGTGATTTTTACTAGTTTCTTCTTTTCATATAACTTTTTCTGCTCTTTTACCTACTTTTTTCATTCAAAGTCTGATTATTTTCTCAATATTTTTATATAACATATATATCTACTGCGCTGAAACCCGCATTTCCTAAGCTACTATGAAAGTTTTTGATCTTTAACCAACTTTTTCCTGTCATTTTTACTAGTTTCTTCTTTCCATATAACTTTTTCTGCTCTTTTACCTACTTTTCTCATGGAAAATCTGATTATTTTCTCAATATTTTAATATTATACTGCTATTTTTGTGTATATACTGCGCTGAAGCCCGCATTTCCTAAACTCCTATGAAAGTTTTTGATCTTTAACCAACTTTTTCCTGTGATTTTTACTAGTTTCTTCTTTTCATATAACTTTTTCTGCTCTTTTACCTACTTTTTTCATGGAAAATCTGATTATTTTCTCAATATTTTTATATTACATGTATATATACTGCGCTGAAACCCGCATTTCCTAAACTACTATGAAAGTTTTTGATCTTTAACCAACTTTTTCCTGTGATTTTTACTAGTTTCTTCTTTTCATATAACTTTTTCAGCTCTTTTACCTACTTTTTTCATGGAAAATCTGATTATTTTCTCAATATTTTTATATTATACTGCTATTTTTATATATATACTGCGGTGAAACCCGCATTTCCTGAACTACTATGAAAGTTTGTGATCTTTAGCCAACTTTTTCCTGTGATTTTTACTAGTTTCTTCTTTTCATATAACTTTTTCTGCTCTTTTACCTACTTTTTTCATGGAAAATCTGATTATTTTCTCAATATTTTTATATTATACTGCTATTTTTATGTATATACTGCGCTGAAACCCGCATTTCCTAAACTACTATGAAAGTTTTTGATCTTTAACCAACTTTTTCCTGTGATTTTTACTAGTTTCTTCTTTTCATATAACTTTTTCTGCAATTTTACCTACTTTTTTCATGGAAAATCTGATTATTTTCTCAATATTTTTATATTATATTTATATACTGCGCTGAAACCCGCATTTCCTAAACTACTATGAAAGTTTTTGATCTTTAACCAACTTTTTCCTGTGATTTTTACTAGTTTCTTCTTTTCATATAACTTTTTCTGCTCTTTTACCTACTTTTCTCATTCAAAGTCTGATTATTTTCTCAATATTTTTATATGATACTGCTATTTTTATGTATATACTGCGCTGAAACCCGCATTTCCTAAACTACTATGAAAGTTTTTGATCTTTAACCAACTTTTTTCATGATTTTTACTAGTTTCTTCTTTTCATATAACCTTTTCTGCTCTTTTACCTACTTTTTCATTCAAAGTCTGATTATTTTCTCAATATTTTTATATTATACTGCTATTTTTATGTGCATACTGCGCTGAAACCCGCATTTCCTAAACTACTATGAACGTTTTTGATCTTTAACCAACTTTTTCCTGTGATTTTTACTAGTTTCTTCTTTTCATATAACTTTTTCTGCTCTTTTACCTACTTTTTTCATTCAAAGTCTCATTATTTTCTCAATATTTTTATATTACATATATATATACTGCGCTGAAACCCGCATTTCCTAAACTACTATGAACGTTTTTGATCTTTAACCAACTTTTTCCTGTGATTTTTACTAGTTTCTTCTTTTCATATAACTTTTTCTGCTCTTTTACCTACTTTTTTCATGGAAAATCTGATTATTTTCTCAACATTTTTATACTACACAAATATATACTGCGCTGAAACCCGCATTTCCTAAACTACTATGAAAGTTTTTGATCTTTAACCAACTTTTTCCTGTGATTTACTAGTTTCTTCTTTTCATATAACTTTTTCTGCTCTTTTACCTACTTTTTTCATGGAAAATCTGATTATTTTCTCAATATTTTTATATTATACTGCTATTTTTATGTATATACTGCGCTGAAACCCGCATTTCCTAAGCTACTATGAAAGTTTTTGATCTTTAACCAACTTTTTCCTGTGATTTTTACTAGTTTATTCTTTTCATATAACTTTTTCTGCTCTTTTACCTACTTTTTTCATGGAAAATCTGATTATTTTCTCAATATTTTTATATTACATATATATATACTGCGCTGAAACCCGCATTTCCTAAACTACTATGAAAGTTTTTGATCTTTAACCAACTTTTTCCTGTGATTTTTACTAGTTTCTTCTTTTCATATAACTTTTTCTGCTCTTTTACCTACTTTTTTCATGGAAAATCTGATTATTTTCTCAATATTTTTATATGACATATATATATACTGCGCTGAAACCCGCATTTCCTAAACTACTATGAAAGTTTTTGATTTTTAACCAACTTTTTCCTGTCATTTTTACTAGTTTCTTCTTTTCATATAACTTTTTCTGCTCTTTTACCTACTTTTTTCATGGAAAATCTGATTATTTTCTCAATATTGTTATATTACATAAATATATACTGCGCTGAAACCCGCATTTCCTTAACTACTATGAAAGTTTTTGATCTTTAACCAACTTTTCCCTGTGATTTTTACTAGTTTCTTCTTTTCATATAACTTTTTCTGCTCTTTTACCTACTTTTTTCATTCAAAGTCTGATTATTTTCTCAATATTTTTATATCACATATATATATACTGCGCTGAAACCCGCATTTCCTAAACTACTATGAAAGTTTTTGATCTTTAACCAACTTTTTCCTGTCATTTTTACTAGTTTCTTCTTTTCATATAACTTTTTCTGCTCTTTTACCTACTTTTCTCATGGAAAATCTGATTATTTTCTCAATATTTTAATATTATACTACTATTTTTGTGTATATACTGCGCTGAAACCCGCATTTCCTAAACTACTATGAACGTTTTTGATCTTTAACCAACTTTTTCCTGTGATTTTTACTAGTTTCTTCTTTTCATATAACTTTTTCGGCTCTTTTACCTACTTTTTTCATGGAAAATCTGATTATTTTCTCAATATTTTTATATTACATATATATATACTGCGCTGAAACCCGCATTTCCTAAACTACTATGAAAGTTTTTGATCTTTAACCAACTTTTTCCTGTCATTTTTACTAGTTTCTTCTTTTCATATAACTTTTTCTGCTCTTTTACCTACTTTTTTCATGGAAAATCTGATTATTTTCTCAATATTTTTATATTACATATATATATACTGCGCTGAAACCCGCATTTCCTAAACTACTATGAAAGTTTTTGATCTTTAACCAACTTTTTCCTGTCATTTTTACTAGTTTCTTCTTTTCATATAACTTTTTCTGCTCTTTTACCTACTTTTTTCATGGAAAATCTGATTATTTTCTCAATATTTTTATATTATACTGCTATTTTTATATATATACTGCTCTGAAAATCGCATTTCCTGAACTACTATGAAAGCTTTTGATCTTTAGCCAACTTTTTCCTGTGATTTTTACTAGTTTCTTCTTTTCATATAACTTTTTCTGCTCTTTTACCTACTTTTGTCATGCAAAATCTGATTATTTTCTCAATATTTTTATATTATACTGCTATTTTTTATGTATATACTGCGCTGAAACCCGCATTTCCTAAACTACTATAAAAGTTTTTGATCTTTAACCAACTTTTTCCTGTGATTTTTACTAGTTTCTTCTTTTCATATAACTTTTTCTGCAATTTTACCTACTTTTTTCATGGAAATTCTGATTATTTTCTCAATATTTTTATATTATATTTATATACTGCGCTGAAACCCGCATTTTCTAAACTACTATGAAGTTTTTGATCTTTAACCAACTTTTTCCTGTGATTTTTACTAGTTTCTTCTTTTCTTATAACTTTTTCTGCTCTTTTACCTACTTTTTTCATTCAAAGTCTGATTATTTTCTCAATATTTTTATATTATACTGCTATTTTTATGTATATACTGCGCTGAAACCCGCATTTCCTAAACTACTATGAAAGTTTTTGATCTTTAACCAACTTTTTCCTGTGATTTTTACTAGTTTCTTCTTTTCATATAACTTTTTCTGCTCTTTTACCTACTTTTTTCATGGAAAATCTGATTATTTTCTCAATATTTTTATACTACATATATATATACTGCGCTGAAACCCCGCATTTCCTAAACTACTATGAAAGTTTTTGATCTTTAACAACCTTTTTCCTGTGATTTACTAGTTTCTTCTTTTCATATAACTTTTTCTGCTCTTTTACCTACTTTTTTCATGGAAAATCTGATTATTTTCTCAATATTTTTATATTATACTGCTATTTTTATGTATATATTTCCTAAACTACTATGAAAGTTTTTGATCTTTAACCAACTTTTTCCTGTGATTTTTACTAGTTTTTTCTTTTCATATTACTTTTTCTGCTCTTTTGCCTACTTTTTTCATTCAAAGTCTGATTACTTTCTCAATATTTTTATATTATACTGCTATTTTTATGTATATACTGCGCTGAAACCCGCATTTCCTAAGCTACTATGAAAGTTTTTGATCTTTAACCAACTTTTTCCTGTGATTTTGACTAGTTTCTTCTTTTCATATAACTTTTTCTGCTCTTTTACCTACTTTTTTCATGGAAAATCTGATTATTTTCTCAATATTTTTATATTACATATATATATACTGCGCTGAAACCCGCATTTCCTAAACTACTATGAAAGTTTTTGGTCTTTAACCAACTTTTTTCCTGTGATTTTTACTAGTTTCTTCTTTTCATATAACTTTTTCTGCTCTTTTACCTACTTTTTTCATGGAAAATCTGATTATTTTCTCAATATTTTTATATTACATATATATATACTGCGCTGAAACCCGCATTTCCTAAACTACTATGAAAAGTTTTTGATCTTAAACCAACTTTTTCCTGTCATTTTTACTAGTTTCTTCTTTTCATATAACTTTTTCTGCTCTTTTACCTACTTTTTTCATGGAAAATCTGATTATTTTCTCATATTTTTATATTACATAAATATATACTGCGCTGAAACCCGCATTTTCTTAACTACTATGAAAGTTTTTGATCTTTAACCAACTTTTTCCTGTGATTTTTACTAGTTTCTTCTTTTCATATAACTTTTTCTGCTCTTTTACCTACTTTTTTCATTCAAAGTCTGATTATTTTCTCAATATTTTTATATTACATATATATATATACTGCGCTGAAACCCGCAATTCCTAAACTACTATGAAAGTTTTTGATCTTTAACCAACTTTTTCCTGTCATTTTTACTAGTTTCTTCTTTTCATATAACTTTTTCTGCTCTTATACCTACTTTTCTCATGGAAAATCTGATTATTTTCTCAATATTTTAATATTATACTGCTATTTTTGTGTATATACTGCGCTGAAACCCGCATTTCCTAAACTACTATGAAAATTTTTGATCTTTAACCAACTTTTTCCTGTGATTTTTACTAGTTTCTTCTTTTCATATAACTTTTTCTGCTCTTTTACATCCTTTTTTCATGGAAAATCTAATTATTTTCTCAATATTTTTATATTACATGTATATATACTGCGCTGAAACCCGCATTTCTTAAACTACTATGAAAGTTTTTGATCTTTAACCAACTTTTTCCTGTGATTTTTACTAGTTTCTTCTTTCATATAACTTTTTCTGCTCTTTTACCTACTTTTTTCATGGAAAATCTGATTATTTTCTCAATATTTTTATATTATACTGCTATTTTTATATATATACTGCGCTAAAACCCGCATTTCCTGAACTACTATGAAAGTTTTTGATCTTTAGCCAACTTTTTCCTGTGATTTTTACTAGTTTCTTCATTTCATATAACTTTTTCTGCTCTTTTACCTACGTTTTTTCATGGAAAATCTGATTATTTTCTCAATATTTTTATATTATACTGCTATTTTTATGTATATACTGCGCTGAAACCCGCATTTCCTAAACTACTATGAAAGTTTTTGATCTTTAACCAACTTTTTCCTGTGATTTTTACTAGTTTCTTCTTTTCATATAACTTTTTCTGCAATTTTACCTACTTTTTTCATGGAAAATCTGATATTTTTCTCAATATTTTTATATTATATTTATATACTGCGCTGAAACCCGCATTTCCTAAACTACTATGAAAGTTTTTGATCTTTAACCAACTTTTTCCTGTGATTTTTACTAGTTTCTTCTTTTTATATAACTTTTTTCTGCTCTTTTACCTACTTTTTTCATTCAAAGTCTGATTATTTTCTCAATATTTTTATATGATACTGCTATTTTTATGTATATACTGCGCTGAAACCCGCATTTCCTAAACTACTATGAAGTTTTTGATCTTTAACCAACTTTTTCCTGTGATTTTTACTAGTTTCTTCTTTTCATATAACTTTTTCTGCTCTTTTACCTACTTTTTTCATGGAAAATCTGATTAATTTCTCAGTATTTTTATATTATACTGCTATTTTTGTATATATACTGCGCTGAAACCCGCATTTCCCAAGCTACTATGAAAGTTTTTGATCTTTAACCAGCTTTTTCCTGTGATTTTTACTAGTTTCTTCTTTTCATATAACTTTTTCTGCTCTTTTACCTACTTTTTTCATGGAAAATCTGATTATTTTCTCAATAATTTTATATTACATATATATATACTGCGCTGAAACCCGCATTTCCTAAACTACTATGAAAGTTTTTGATCTTTAACCAACTTTTTCCTGTGATTTTTACTAGTTTCTTCTTTTCATATAGCTTTTTCTGCTCTTTTACCTACTTTTTTCATGAAAAATCTGATAATTTTCTCAATATTTTTATATTTTCATTTCATTTGCATTTCCTTAACTACTATGAAAGTTTTTGATCTTTAACCAACTTTTTCCTGTGATTTTTACTAGTTTCTTCTTTTCATATAACTTTTTCTGCTCTTTTACCTACTTTTTTCATGGAAAAATCTGATTATTTTCTCAATATTTTAATATTATACTGCTATTTTTGTGTATATACTGCGCTGAAACCCGCATTTCCTAAACTACTATGAAAGTTTTTGATCTTTAACCAACTTTTTCCTTTGATTTTTACTAGTTTCTTCTTTTTCATTATAACTTTTTCTGCTCTTTTACCTACTTTTTTCATTGAAAATCTGATTATTTTCTCAATATTTTTATATTACATATATATATACTGCGCTGAAACCCGCATTTCCTAAACTACTATGAAAGTTTTTGATCTTTAACCAACTTTTTCCTGTGATTTTTACTAATTTCTTCTTTTCATATAACTTTTTCTGCTCTTTTACCTACTTTTTTCATGGAAAATCTGATTATTTTCTCAATATTTTTATATTATTACAGCTATTTTTATATATATACTGCGCTGAAACCCGCATTTCCTGAACTACTATGAAAGTTTTTGATCTTTAGCCAACTTTTTCCTGTGATTTTTACTAGTTTCTTCTTTTCATATAACTTTTTCTGCTCTTTTACCTACTTTTTTTCATGGAAAATCTGATTATTTTCTCAATATTTTTATATTATATTTATATACTGCGCTGAAACCCGCATTTCCTAAACTACTATGAAAGTTTTTGATCTTTAACCAACTTTTTCCTGTGATTTTTACTAGTTTCTTCCTTTCATATAACTTTTTCTGCTCTTTTACCTACTTTTTTCATTCAAAGTCTGATTATTTTCTCATTATTTTTATATTATACTGCTATTTTTATGTATATACTGCGCTGAAACCCGCATTCCCTAAACTACTATGAAAGTTTTTGATCTTTAACCAACTTTTTCCTGTGATTTTTACTAGTTTCTTCTTTTCATATACATTTTCTGCTCTTTTACCTACTTTTTTTCATGGAAAATCTGATTATTTTCTCAATATTTTTATATTATATTTATATACTGCGCTCAAACCCCGCATTTCCTAAACTACTATGAAAGTTTTTGATCTTTAACCAACTTTTTCCTGTGATTTTTACTAGTTTCTTCTTTTCATATAACTTTTTCTGCTCTTTTACCTACTTTTTCATTCAAAGTCTGATTATTTTCTCAATATTTTTTATATTATACTGCTATTTTTTATGTATATACTGCGCTGAAACCCGCATTTCCTAAACTACTATGAAAGTTTTTGATCTTTAACCATCTTTTTCCTGTGATTTTTACTAGTTTCTTCTTTTCATACAACTTTTTCTGCTCTTTTACCTACTTTTTCAAGGAAAATCTGATTATTTTCTCAATATTTTTATATTACATATATATATACTGCGCTGAAACCCGCATTTCCTAAACTACTATGAAAGTTTTTGATCTTTAACCAACTTTTTCCTGTGATTTTTACTAGTTTCTTCTTTTCATATAACTTTTTCTGCAATTTTACCTACTTTTTTCATGGAAAATCTGATTATTTTCTCAATATTTTTATATTATATTTATATACTGCGCTCAAACCCGCATTTCCTAAACTACTATGAAAGTTTTTGATCTTTAACCAACTTTTTCCTGTGATTTTTACTAGTTTCTTCTTTTCATATAACTTTTTCTGCTCTTTTACCTACTTTTTCATTCAAAGTCTGATTATTTTCTCAATATTTTTATATTATATATATATATATATACTGCGCTGAAACCCGCATTTCCTGAACTACTATGAAAGTTTTTGATCTTTAACCAACTTTTTCCTGTGATTTTTACTAGTTTCTTCTTTTCATATAACTTTTTCTGCTCTTTTACCTACTTTTCTCATGGAAAATCTGATTAATTTCTCAATATTTTAATATTACATATATATATACTGCGCTGAAACCCGCATTTCCTTAACTACTATGAAAGTTTTTGATCTTTAACCAACTTTTTCCTGTGATTTTTACTAGTTTCTTCTTTCGTATAACTTTTTCTGCTCTTTTACCTACTTTTTTCATGGAAAATCTGATTAATTTCTCAATATTTTTATATTACATATATATATACTGCGCTGAAACCCGCATTTCCTAAACTACTATGAAAGTTTTTGATCTTTAACCAACTTTTTCCTGTCATTTTTACTAGTTTCTTCTTTTCATATAACTTTTTCTGCTCTTTTACCTACTTTTTTTATGGAAAATCTGATTATTTTCTCAATATTCTAATATTATACTGCTATTTTTGTGTATATACTGCGCTGAAACCCGCATTTCCTAAACTACTATGAAAGTTTTTGATCTTTAACCAACTTTTTCCTGTGATTTTTACTAGTTTCTTCTTTTCATATAACTTTTTCTGCTCTTTTACCTACTTTTTTCATGGAAAATCTGATTATTTTCTCAATATTTTTATATTACATATATATATACTGCGCTGAAACCCGCATTTCCTTAACAACTATGAAAGTTTTTGATCTTTAACCAACTTTTTCCTGTGATTTTTACTAGTTTCTTCTTTTCATATAACTTTTTCTGCTCTTTTACCTACTTTTTTCATGGAAAATCTGATTATTTTCTCAATATTTTTAATATTACATATATATATACTGCGCTGAAACCCGCATTTCCTTAACTACTATGAAAGTTTTTGATCTTTAACCAACTTTTTCCTGTGATTTTTACTAGTTTCTTCTTTTCATATAACTTTTTCTGCTCTTTTACCTACTTTTTTCATTCAAAGTCTGATTATTTTCTCAATATTTTTATATTATACTGCTATTTTTATGTATATACTGCGCTGAAACCCGCATTTCCTAAACTACTATGAAAGTTTTTGATCTTTAACCAACTTTTTCCTGTGATTTTTACTAGTTTCTTCTTTTCATATAACTTTTTCTGCTCTTTTACCTACTTTTTTCATGGAAAATCTGATTATTTTCTCAATATTTTTATATTACATATATATATACTGCGCTGAAACCCGCATTTCCTAAACTACTATGAAAGTTTTTGATCTTTAACCACTTTTTCCTGTGATTTTTACTAGTTTCTTCTTTTCATATAACTTTTTCTGCAATTTTACCTACTTTTTTCATGGAAAATCTGATTATTTTCTCAATATTTTTATATTATATTTATATACTGCGCTGAAACCCGCATT